>VYZR01009380.1:0-17152 GCA_013400675.1 Oxylabes madagascariensis | reverse complement strand
CCTGCTTGACCATTACAGTAATATTCCATAGATTCATAGAATGGTTAGTGTTGGAAGGGACCTTTAAGGCCATCCCATTCCACCCCTCTGCCATGGGCAGGGACACCTTCCACTATCCCAGGGTGCTCCAAGCCCTATCCAGCTTGGCCTTGAGCACTTCCAGGGATGGGGCAGCCACAGCTTCTCTGGGCAAACAGAACGCTTTAAAATTCTGAGATAAAACCTAAATCCACGAGAGCAGATTGTGCATTTTTCAGGAATGGCAGTGTTCCCACATCCAGGTACTCACATCTGCATTTCCATTGTAAATGATGACAGGGGGGAGAGTGTCCCACTGGTGAGGATGATTGTCCTGACTCCCTGTCGAACAAGCTCGTGCATGCTGTACCCAGGGCTGAAACACCAATAGCTTAAAGTCTTCTCTGCATTAAATAAAGAGAAAAAAACCTAAGAATTCAGTCAAAGTGGAAAAATTAGACTATGATCAGCATAAGGGACATTGCATCTGAACCTCTTAGAGTAAACCAGACAGCACCTAAAGTTAAAATTCCAGACGTATGGTATGTCCTGCTTTGGTTCATCCCAGACTTAATGACTTATTAAATCATCACTGCTCCGTTGTACTCTAATAAAAATGTATGTCCAACCTTGTACTTGCTTGAAAGGCGAACCCCTTCTCTATGAGGAATTTCCTACACATCTATGTAGGCTATAAATCTTTCACCTAAGCTTCCCACTTTCCCCATTGTGAACTCCCAAACATTTCAATTTCTGCTCAAATCTTTTGTGGGATGTGGTGACATATATACATATACATACACATATGTATTTTAGAGTGTGACTCTGAAAATATGCAAGTTATCAACAGGAAGAATATTAAGAAAAATAAAAAAATTGCATCAGTCATTTCTTTCATTGCTCAGCTCAAGCTTGCTGAAAACTGCATCAGCTTCTCAGAGACACAGACGCAAGGGAATGAAAAGAATATTCATGTCAAGAACAAGAGCAGCCAAATAAAACATCAGCTTTTGTTTCTGTTTCTGTTTCTGCTCCGCATGATTAGTTTCAGTGATAAAAATAAATACATCTTATCCAAGCATCATGTGCATTTCTTTTAAATTTACACGTGTCAATCAAAGCCTTCATTTCTAAAAGCAAAAGCTGACGTTTTCAGGAAATCCCCATTAGTATCTGCCCAGTGAGTCACTTACTGCTTAGAATTACAGACGAACATTTACTCTTAGTTAAAGTTTTACCCTTCCATCTCATTTGGACAAACACATCCAGACAATGCCCAAATTCTAGAAGACTCATGTTCCAAAATTCAGCAAATTCTGTCTCTAACTCACACTACAGTTGATGCAAATTAGTTTGAATTTGTGTATGGACAGGCCAGTGAGTTATCTACAGACAAGAACAAAATCACTCAGCCAGGAACCCAAGAAATCCCAGCACAAAAACAAACTGGGCTGATATGGGATGGCCTGGCAAAGGACACCAACCCCCTCATGTTTGCTCCTCCAGTGCTCAGTTGGAAACACATTTCTGTAACCCAGCATGACAACTGCCAGGCACCAGTTCCTGGGCAAGCTGGGACTGCTGCACATTTTTAGCCTAGTGTGCTGCAATTATGTCTTCAACAACAATTTTCAACCATTTTCAAGGTCCCATTCACCAGCAGGAAGTGTTGGGTGTTAAACAAAGCTGATCTCTGCAGCGGCTTCTTCCATTCCTGGTACAAGGACAGCTAATGCAAGGAGAAAGGGCTTGCTAATAGTTTACAACATGATGATTTTGAGCAAATCATGAATAAGAGCATTTTAACTTAATGCTAAACTACAACAGTCCGATATTGTTGACAGCATCTGTTCCCAGATGACTCAGGTAGGAATCTCATCAGCTATCCTAAGCTATGTCCCTTCTCCTCAGCAATTGCTTTGTAGAGAATGATGTTTGAGTGGATAATTTCCACAAAATAGCTGGAAAACAGTTGTTCTTAAATGTTTGAATTATTTCTATATTATTTGCTACATCACTATATGTTGCATCTTATGATAACTATAGGAAACCAGAGACTCAATCTATCGTGTCTGGCCTCTGCTAGGCTTACACAAAGCTCAAGTCTCAGCATACTCAGGTGTGTTACACAGGTACTTGCAAACGCTGGTTTTATTTGAAAAACAAATATGTCAGAATCCATCTACTGACTCACAGAATTAACCTAAAAGTGTTTGTATTAACCTCCTCCTGCACCCCATCTTTAACCACATCTACTCAGAATGATTCCTGTATCTTAAAATTCCAATTGAGCAATATCTCAGGAAACCAACATCTGCAGATTACCAAACAGCACTAACTTCGTGGAAACATTTAAGGGGATATTATGTGCAAACCCAGTAAATTCTTGGAAATTCATTATTTGAAAAATGTTACTTTTGTCCTTAAAAGAAGGACTTCCGTGAAACAGATACTTACATACTCATGTATTTCTCTAATTGAAAATGTTTTGTTTTCAACCCAATTATTAAAAAAATAAATAAAAAATCAGAAAGAATGAATGCTGTCGTCCAACAAAGCCAAGCTTGGTGCTGCTTTATAGGAGCATTAGAATAAGCCTTTGATTCAGAAGCCAAGTTTCTTTTCTTCTAAATATATAGTTTTGAAGAATGGTTATATTGAGGTAATTCCAGATACTGGGTTCTGCAGAACATAAGGAACAAAAACAGGTGGGAGGAGAGAGACAAGGAGAGGGAGAAATCCCAGTCGAACTGGAAAGCATAGTTGAAGCTGAAACCACCAAAAACTGACAACACATCCTGAAGAATTTAGAAGTTGCTCAAAGTAGGAAGTTTCAAAAAGTAGGTCACCTCAGAAAAGGTAAACATGCCCCAAGGCATTTTCTGCCTAAGAATTCATATGATCCAGAAAAGATCTCTGGCACATCACATGAGCTCCAAAATGAGCCAACAAACTGTAGCACCCGCACAATGTGAATCATCTCAACAGAGAATGTGAACCTTCATGGAATTTACTCTTACACCACCTTTAACAAACATTTTTGCCATCATAACTGTACCTGAACCCCTTCTTGCCAAAGGCAGTTACAGCCTTATTCAACACCAATTTGTGTTTAACTCAACACAGTTGTACAGAGAAATCCAGCTGGTATGAGGAGAACAGAACATGTCATGAGCCTCAGTATCAACCTAAGGGTTGGAGGAGAGCTGCCCATTCTTGGCTGCTCTGAAGATTTTCTCTACACCAATACAAACAACAATTCCATCATGAAGATGATCTTCTCTCACCAGAATCATTGCCCTAAAAGAACTCCAGCAGTGCACTAAACACCAATGGTACAGGGTATTTTTATATTGAGATGGCAAGTGTCACCTCCCCCTCAGAAATAACTATGAAAGTGAAAAGGTTGTCCCCAACTCATTGTATCCACAATGGAGCTGCACTTGTTTTTTCTATTTGAATCAGAAAGGAGCAGTTGAGGAGTTTTCAATCCAGCTTTTGCATGAACCTCCCCAAAGGCAGTCCTGTACCTTGTCTTTTTGAAGATGACGAATTCCAGAGATCTGTCCTTTGTTTCTTTTTCTGATTACCATTATCCACATGAATATGTACCTGAAGGAAAGTAACAAACATTTCTAGCAACGGCTGCAGAAACAAACTTGCACTTCGTTCCTCAAAAAAACCTGGCCCACAGTAAGAGTAATTAACGCAATTAGAGTCACTTTTATAGTGTTACTAAGGTTTTATAATTTCCTGTTTCTTTTCTATTTTGTTTCCCATATTTCATAATTAAGGAGCAAAAAAGTGCATCACGATTCAACCAGTCATTTTTGAGTCAGATGATGGGAGCAGAGGGCTGACCTGAGCAGAGACCAAGAACCCAATTATTTGGGTATTTCCACCAGCATAAACCACATAGATTAAGTGTCAAACACTGTCGTGGTGGAAAGATTTGCTTCATTTGGCAACAAAAATAGTATCAAGTCTTAATTAAAAAGATGTGCTCCTAAAATTCATCATAACACATCCCATAAATTCCAAACTTTAAATGAATTAAAACAACTTCAGGGAGGAGGTTCAGTGGTTCTGTTGCATTTGCTTAGCACTGGACTAAACTAAAAACACATTACTGGAAGAACACATCAATTCTTGCTTAACATTCAATATCAAAATTTTCTGAAATTCCCATTTGCTGCACTTACTTAATTTAATTTACAAATTCCTTTAAAAATTGTGTTTCTCTTCAGAATCTAAATTAAATACCGTTCCTTTGGTGTAGTTTGAGGGGTTTTGGGGTTTTTTTGTGTGGTTGTTTTTTTGGTTTGGCTTTTTTTTTGTTTGTTTTGGGTTTTGGGGTTTTTTTCCTTCTTTTTTTTCCTCCCTGTAATCAACATCATTTGCTGCACTATCCACATTCTCCTGAGTCTTAGATGCACGACACACAGACATTAAACACTGTGAGGAAAGACACAGCACACAAAGCCTCCCATACCTTGTAATATTTAGATATTGCCTGACGTGGCAGGAACCCTGTTGTGACCCCTTCTGGGGGATCAATGCTGAACACTGTCTGGAAAATGGAAGGAAACAGAATCACAGAATTACTAAGGTCAGAAACGACCTCCAAGATCACTGAATCCAACCTGTGACTGATCCCCACCTTGTCNAAACACATTACTGGAAGAACACATCAATTCTTGCTTAACATTCAATATCAAAATTTTCTGAAATTCCCATTTGCTGCACTTACTTAATTTAATTTACAAATTCCTTTAAAAATTGTGTTTCTCTTCAGAATCTAAATTAAATACCGTTCCTTTGGTGTAGTTTGAGGGGTTTTTGGGGTTTTTTTGTGTGGTTGTTTTTTTGGTTTGGCTTTTTTTTTGTTTGTTTTGGGTTTTGGGGTTTTTTTCCTTCTTTTTTTTCCTCCCTGTAATCAACATCATTTGCTGCACTATCCACATTCTCCTGAGTCTTAGATGCACGACACACAGACATTAAACACTGTGAGGAAAGACACAGCACACAAAGCCTCCCATACCTTGTAATATTTAGATATTGCCTGACGTGGCAGGAACCCTGTTGTGACCCCTTCTGGGGGATCAATGCTGAACACTGTCTGGAAAATGGAAGGAAACAGAATCACAGAATTACTAAGGTCAGAAACGACCTCCAAGATCACTGAATCCAACCTGTGACTGATCCCCACCTTGTCACCCAGCCCAGAGCACTGAGTGCCACATCCAGGTGTTCCTCGAACACCTCCAGGGATGGGAACTCCACCACTTCCCTGGGCAGCCCCTTCCAATGCCTGAAAACCCTTTCCATGATGAAATTCTTCCTGATGTCCAACCTGAACCTCCCCTAGCACAGCATGAGATCATTTCCTCTTGTCCTATCCCTGTTCCCTGGGAGCAGAGCCTGACCCCACCTGGCTGCACCCTCCTGTCAGGGAGTTGTGACAGCGAGCAAGTCTCCTCTGAGCCTCCTTTCTTCCAGGCTGAGCCCCATCCCAGCTCCCTCAGGGGCTCCTGGTGCTCCAAACCCCCAGCTCCATTCCCTTCCCCGGACATGCTCCAGCCCCTCAATGTCCTTCTTGTCATGGGGGTCCTAGAACTGGAGGTGAGGCTTCACCACTGCCCAGCACAGAGGGACAATCACCTCCCTGGTCCTGCTGGCCACGTTATTTTTGATACACACATACATCCTTTTGATTTTTCCTTCCAGTAAAATCCCTAATATGCATTTGCACTGAGAAGTGTCTTCACAAAAGCTACTGCTGTGATAACCTTAAATTTATTTCCTTACTCTTGTTATCAAATAAGACAGAGAATCTTGAATAAATATGGTTCTTCCAGGCAATTCCTGCTACCCACATGGAGCTCTCATTGTTCCAAAAATTGCAAGCCAGTATCTAAATATAACCAAACTATACAACTGACAATATTATTCACACTGTTCATGACTCTGGCTGTGGATAAACAAACACTCATATAAGAGATCAGTCACAACCAAGCATAGAAGAACTTTGTGAGTTCCTTCAGTTTAAAATTTCATCTGTGGTCCCTCTGCTAATAACACTGCTTAGAAACACAAACAAGATGTAATCATATCTAATTATTCATATGTTAAATTAAAAGCTTCTATCAGAGTTATGCTTTCCCCCATTTTCCCGTATGTGAGGTCTCATGGCTACAGATGATGCCCTTTCAAACATAAGGCATCCCAGGGCAACTTCAATGAAAACAGCTGTGGTTCTCAAATATTTACAACTCTGTTAATTTTTCTAAACAAAATTTCTCCAGACATTGATAGGAATTACCCAAGCTCATAAGAGATTCAGCTAGTTACAAGATGTTCCACAGCAATTTAAAAAAAAAAAAAAAGGCACATTTCCTGGAAATATTTACTTCTGAAAAATAGCCAAAGATATGGCATACAAAAGAGATTTTGGTAAGTGCTCTTTGAAAAGGAAGGAAAACAAAATTACTATTAATTAAAACAAGCTGGTGATAAATTAAGACTCAAAGACAAGGCTCTGCAAGAAGCACTGTTTACCCAACAAAAGCTCTGTCCTAGTCCCATCCATCTCAAGATAGCAAACTGTCCCTGGCAGATCCTTTGCAGTCACTGTCCACATGCATGTCCTCAGCAGCAGAAAAGAGATCTGAGCTTTCTCCTCCAAATTCAAATCTCCTTTTATTTATTCACAGCCCAAAAGAGCACACACAGGCAATTATTCCAAGTTGGTCAACAGCCCTCTAGGATCAGGGGACCTGATTTCTACTTCTGAATTTTCTCATCTCTCAGCTTTGAAACCCTGAGAAATTAATTTAAATTAGGCTCACCTGACCTTCCCTCAGAACAGCAACATCCCCCAGTACAAATCATTTGGTACCAGTGTACACAAACCACTACTACTGTGCTGGAACACACATGAAGGTTTTGTTTAACCACTGCTAGAAAAATGAAATCCTGCGTACGCCACTGTGCATGCACCCTCACAAACACCCTTGCATTCAGAGTGCAGTGTTACAAATCTGCCAGGACCATTCAAAACTCACCCAGGTAACTTGTCTTTATCATACAGGTCTGCAAAGTTTGAATATATTTTTCATTTTCAGTTCTAAACAGGATGCTAACCTCTGGTGCCCTTTTGCACACATCTATTTGGCAGACCACTGGCCCACTGTATCTCTGAATTTTATGGGGCTTGGGATTTTCATGATCAAAGTTTTGGAATTGCACAACAGGGACACAACTGACAGCATTATGTGGATACCCACAAGTGTCACATTCAGGTCCTATGGAACTGAAAAGGTTTTTGTTTTAGACATCTCATAAATTAATCATTAAATGAAAAAAATACCATTAAGTTATCTTTTGCTTGCTTTTTCCCTTAGCCTCTCTTGTTATTTCATGAGATGATCTTATATTCCTGAACACTGCTGCAAACAAGTTCAATGACCCAGCTCCACCTGGTGGATGCTAAGTCTAGCCAAAATTTAAATCCAGCATCCCCAAAAAGGGAGACCAGAACTATAAAAGAACAACCTGGGTAAAAATCAGATTAACCCATCTCATCAGGCAGCAGCTTTCTCCTCAAAAATTACAAATTTGCAGCACTGCGCAAGTGTACATCCCAACAAGAATAAAATTGACCCAGTATCTTTCCACATCTTTTAAACCAACTCTTCTATCCTTCAGATATTTATAGAAACAGCATTAAATATTTACCTGGATAATATCTGAGACCTTATGCAATCCAGATGTATTGATAAATATCCCAGTACCTGGAGAAAGCAGCACAAGATTACTCTCAAAATACAAATATGCATCCTCTTGTGCATAGCCACACCTTATCTGAATATGATTTGAAAATATTCTCTGAAACAAATAATTTATTTCAAGTTTAATCATTATTCAAGATGCAAAGAGAAATATAAAACTGGCATTCCATGTCTGACACACTGGGAAGTTGTCATCCCAGAAAATTACATACACTTCATAAAGCTCCTCTGCATTAAAAATGGGAAAGAAGCTAATTAAAGCAGCAATTAGAGAAGCAGTTAAAAGAACACATGAAACATACTGATAGTGAGGATTTAGCAGCAGAGATGATCAACAGATGCACTTGTCAGGCCAGAATGCAAATGGCCTAAAAGGAGAAAGGTGCTGGGCAAAGAAAAAAGGAAGGGTGGATGTGTTGTCCAAGGATGCCCTTGCAGAACTGACAGTCTGTATTCTACTCCCTTCAATGTTTTTTCTGACGAGTCTGCTGGTAAGAGCTAAATGATTTTCTTAACACATGTAGAAGCTGAAAATTTTCTTTACTGAAGAGTAATTTAAGAACAAGTTGCTGACAGATATTAGAATAGAAGCTTGTTAAATCAAGGAAGAAAACACACACAAACATTATATGATTCTCTACATTCCTGTCTTTTAACTCCAGGACCAAAGAAGAACTCAAGACACTAAAAGTACCATCAGCAAAATGTCAGCAAGCTTCACACCACAATCCATGTGGTTTTGGAGAAAAATAGCATCTGTGCAAAAATCCTCTGTGTGGATGGATGGACCCATATGTGGGTACACACTCATGTTTTGACACAAGGTGGTTCTCAGCATTAGTTCAGTTACACGAACAGACAAAATATGTTTCCCAGCAGAGAACCCCGCAAGTCTTAATAAAAAGACACAAGTCCTTAAGGTCAGATTTTAGCTTATAGAAGCTTTATCATTTGATTGTCTCCCCTAACAATGCAAATTTCCAGTTACACTAAAGAGGAAAGTCTGAGTAAAACAGCTAAAAATTTCATGCGCTTACGGCCTGAAAGAAACTGTAAAATCTGCTCCAGTGACTCCAAGAGGGAGGATTTGGTCTGCCACGTTATTTGGGCCTCTGCAAACAGATCAAAGATGTAGCTGCAATTTACAAAGAAAAAGCAGAAATGGGTAAACACTGTAAAGAATCAAACAGGCACAAATAATGTTATTCTTTCAGAAAAACAATTTCACCATCAAGTAGCAAAACATGTTTCTGTCTCCATGAGAATGAAAAATTCACAAGAATAAAAGTACTTGTTTACTTTATAAAGGCAGTGCACAGTCATGGCAGAAAGCACAGCCCACATCATTCCCTTTTTCCATCATTCCTCTCCAACACACAATCCATTACTAATTTAGAAGCAGATTGGCATGCAATTTCCATGATTTGTTTTTTACCATATACAACAGGCACCAGTTTAGAAATAGGCTTCCAGAGCTCAGAGGTACCTCAGACACATCACTGCAGAATTGGTACCTCTGCTTAAATCATGGCACAAAATTGAAAGAACCACAGTGAGGAGCTTCTGCCAGCTCAGGAAACCCAAGCAGAGAATTTTCCACTCTCGAAACACAAAAAAGGGAGTTCCTCCAAAAACAATGATTACTACAGATAGGAGGATTTAAGGAAAATCCAAACCTTGAATAAATACTATTCCCAGAAACTAGACTAGAGCTATAACCCCAACAGCTAACCCAGCTCAAATTTGCTGTACTTTTAAACATTTAAACACATTAATAAGAAGAAATTTACCTTCCCTCTTTGGTGACTCCACTACCATTTGCTGGCAGCTCCACTGCATCAATAGCACTTTCAAGCTGAAGAAGAATTTCTTTAGGAAAATTAAGAGGGAAAAAGTTAGGGTGCAAAGAAAGTCATGCTGGGGCACATCTAAGTCACTTTTTCAAATGTACTTTATTACAAAGGCTGTTACAAAAGAGAGCAGCTTCTCTCGACTCTGTAAACAAACCAAAATGATCAAAACCAATTTCCTGGATATGAACTTTAAATATTCATATTCAACTCTAAGAATTTCCATGACCTCAATTCCCAGATGAAGCTGAAGCCAGGAGCTAAATGTTAAACTCTTCTTTACAGACAGGGAAAGTTGTTCTTGGAAATGCTTTGTATACATGAGATATCTCAAGCTCTTGCTGTTAACTTCAGGTTCTGACAGCAGAATGATGCAACTGATGAAATTATAGCAAACTGACAAGATTAGAAAACACAGAAACTCCTAACAAAGTAGGAAAAGACACACTATTCTGCCAAATCTTTCTTCTTGGGAAAAAACTAACTAAACACTCCAAAAAGTTCTTGGGAAAAGCCAAACAACTTAAGGCTCTATGAATGTCTCAGTTATAAGTAATGTATATGGCAATGCTACATAAGCTTGATTTATAATTGCTGAACTTTTGAAACTGTTTCAACAATTTTCAATAACACAAAAAATAAACTTACTCTTGATCTTCGCTATATCTTCCAGTTCCATGTTCAGTCCTGTTGAAAAAAGTAAAGATTTCACGGAAGTTGTTTCACACATATTTCATTCCCAGTTTCTTTATGCCTTTCCAGAAATTACGGCTATGAAGGTTAGAATTGTGTGCATGGAAAGGTATTTTTTGTGTTCTCTTTCTTATGTCACATTGGTTTGATCAAATCTTCCAGCGTCTGGCAACAATTACTAACCAACAACAATTTATTCACTAACAAGAGTGCAAATTTCCCAGAAACTTTCCCTAGAAGTTATTTTCCAGTTCTTGCTAGTGGCACTTTATAATCCCAGAGAAACAGTGATGTGTCACTGTCAACACACCTGAACTGGCCAGCTCCATGTTGAATTCAGCATTGATTTCATTCTGTTGAACCACTTTGGCTTGTTCCTCCAGGACAACATTTATTGCATCCATTGCTGAAGCCAAATCATAGGGAGTCAAGTCAAAAGAAGAGGACTCCTCACACAACTTCTCCTAAAATATAAGGAATGGAAGAATTATTCTGACCACTCTGTGCTGTTTGTTCAGGCAGTTTCAGACATGATGAAGTCCAGATGACCAGGCTTGATTTCATTTTTAAACTCCAGCTCAGGCCAGAGGATATTCTATAAACACCTGAAGACTTTGACTATTAGTAAGCATTATTCTTTCTGAAATGTAGAAGAGATTTTGCCCATTCCACATTATCAACATTCTAGAGAGCACAGACAGTAACTGGCTGATGTTCAAGCAGGAATTTTTTTTTACTTAGAGAATCAGTTTGTTCTTCAAAAAAGTTATTTCTGTACTTTCTATTTAAAAAGTAGTAATGGCATAAACACTCAGGATTAGTAAGTCTGACGAAACTTTCTCTGACTTTGAAAATAAAATCACATATTGCTTTGCCAGAAATTTTCATTCACAAAAAGAATCATTTTCCCTGAGAAATGATGATAAACAATAAGGCCTAACCTACACAAATATTTGACTGTAATAGCTATGAAGAAATAAATTATAAAGAAAAATAATGCTGAATGAGCTGCATGTGTAAACAATCTAATCAGAAAGAAATTAATTTTATTTCAGGGTAACCACTCAATTTCCACATATTAACGTGGAAGAGACAGCACCATCAGATAACTATTGCAAAACGAGAAGCTGTTCTGGCTAATTTCTGCATGCAGGCATCAATTACTTCTTGCACACTACAAAGGAAAGAACAAATCCAAACCCTAAACAACTTTGACAGGATTTCCACACATTTTTTCAACAGAAGGAGAGATGTTCTGATGAAAGGAGCAAATCCTGGATGCAGCTATGCAAGTCTCTCTAGTGAAGCAGAGCAGACCCGGGTGGCTGTTTACTGAAAGGACACCAGGCACTCAGACAACAAACCACAGCTGTTCAGCAGAAATCCCACTGGGAGACTGTGGCTTCGTGTGGCAGAGAAAGGGACATATTTCAAATGTTCCTTTGCACTTCGTCATTTAGGAAAAGAGCTGCAGTTTCAAGCCAGCTAAAAGGAAGAACACATAAGGCAGCATTATTTATTTTTTCTTGTTTTCCTCTATGAGTGAGGACTTGGAAATAGTACAAGAGTCCTGTCTGCCATCTACTGCACTTGGGAGAGCTGATGCAGCTGAGCTTCAAGAACAGGTCTTACATGATTTCTTACACAGTGTTTTCCTAGAAGTCTCCAAGAAAAGAAGCACCTCATAAATCTGGAGATGTACCCTTTAGAAAGAAACCATCATCTTGTAAAAAATCAGCAGTGTCAAAGGACTGTTAGTTAAACTACAATAATTTAACTGCCACAGAAACAAGAAATGTTCACGATAACGAATATTAGCAACATACCTCTGAGCACAGATTTTACAAGCTGTTTGTAATAGGACAGGGTCTGTTTTACTCTTTGGATGCAGATTGAAAAATGGTAACAGACCAGAACAACTCACCACATTATGAGCTTCATCAAGTATCACCACAGTCCCCTTCAGGTCCAAGTTGTGGGATTTCCTGCTCTAAAGACAAAATCAGAACAAGGAAATGGACAAAAAGACCACTGAGAAATATGGATTTGATTGGCTGAGAAAGTGGATGATGAGATACTTTTGAGTTTTCACGTATTTTGAAGTTGGGTTGTTTTTTTCCTTCGAGAAAACAGTAAGTAATGGCCGTGGATGCCCACTACTGAAACCACAGAATCACTTTCTCTAGAAATGAAAGTGCTAAAATGTATCATATAAATGTTTGCAGAGGTTACAATTTGTAATAATGGTGCGCCATATTGAGATTAGTTTAACTAATTTGAGAAAGTTTAACTATTAATTTAAGTCACTTTGAGTCATTTTTTGGCAAGAGAGATCTCGGAGAAGTGGGGTGTAAAGCAGAGGATTTGCCTTTTATTTACAATTTTATGCTCCTGTTGTCTTTGCAAGTGGATATTCTGGAAACACCCCCTCCAGTACCACATCATTTCACTTCACAATGCTTACAGGGCTTAAGGGATTTTTTAAATTCATTTTTTAATTTATTAAACTTTTGGTCTTCCTGCAGCAGTGGAGTGCAATCTGGCTTTTTTTATAATTCATTAATTACTCCAAGTTACATGAAGATATCAGCACATTTGTTTCCTCAACAAGAAGTTTTCAAAGGTTTCATTTTCCATCCATGAAATACAGACAGCTTATTACAACTGTTTGTACACAAAGCCAGAAATTATTCCCAAGGGATATGTCCAATCTCTACTGAAAGCTTCCTTATTCTGAAAATCATGCAGCAGCTGCAGAAAATATCTCAGACTGCATGTAAAAATACTGTACAGTGTGTGACTGAAGATTTTTGTCCAGGAGATGAACATCACCAAAAAATGGCACCACATTCTGCAAAACTAGTTCTACAAATCTAGAAAAATATTAAACTTTTTTTTTTTTTTTTTTTAAATCATAGGAAAGAATTTACAGAGAAAACCCCCAAATGGCATCCTCTATGGACCTGAACTCAAACAGGGGTTTGGTCAGTTTTGAATCATACATAATGCATCCACTTGCCAGGCATCACTCTCCACTGTTTATCCACTAAAAGCCAACATAAGAGAAACAGAAGAACAATTGTATTTAAAAGCAAAGTTGCATGTTACCTTTGAGTCTAGTAAATAGTTGTAAGGCATAAAGATAATGTCTGCTTGCTGCTTCAGGCTTCGAGAAAGATAATAAGGACAAGCTCTGTTAAAAAAAAAAAAAAAGTACAAAAAAAATCCCCAGTTCAGACTATAATCCTTGCAGAAATACTAAGAGAGCATTCAACGTTCATGCACTACAATACACAAATGGATTAATAAAAGTGAACAGAGAAACAATTTTCATTATGTTCACAAGTCAGGGGGAGGAAGGTCAGAGGGGATTGCTCACCTGTGCTTGTTTCCATTTTTAACCAAGTCTTCAATATCCATGATTGATTCAATCAGTTCTTTCTCTGTACTCTTTTCTGTAAAAGATGACATTAAAACCACCAGCTTAGGTGAAGGCATCACACAAAGATTTGTTGTTACCCTGATCATCAAACTCATTCACTAATATTTCATTCTTGAAAGACAGTAACAGAGAAAAACACAGAGAGGTGGATTCTGCCTACTCTTCCAAACCTCTCCACCTGCCTAGCAAATCCCTCCCTCCCCAAAAACCAGGGCTTTGCTTCCAGGGGGAGCTGAGGTGAGCCACACTCACCTTCCACATTGTTATAGAAATGACAAGCACGAGCCATCACTTTCATTCGGCACATGTAGATCTGTAAAACAAAACCTATTTCAGCCCAGAGTAGCACAGCTTGTCAGGCACTGAAAGCAGGTTAAGGAGTGAAATCAGTTCTAACACCAGCTAATGAATAAATGCTAATCATAGTTCTTCAGCTTTAAAATCACGTCCTACTCACCTTGCAAGTTAGGCTCTTTTTCTGCAGCACAGAACACTCACACGCTCAGAGAAAAATGTGTTATATTTCCCCATTAATACTTTTCAAAACAGTAATCCTTGATATTGTAAAAATAACAGCTAAATCAATAACTGAAGCAATGTTTTGAAATTATTATTACTCTTGACAAACACATAAATAGCAAATCAGAAAGTAAACTACAAATTATTAACTGTCACGTTCTACACAGATAGAAAATGTCACCAGAGACTCAGAATTACAGCTTGCACTCACAAAACTGGAAACTAAATGTTCCTAAAAACATATTTACAACTACAGTGTTTCCCTGCAGCCTCTTGTAGTTAACCAATGTCAGAGTGAAGAATGACACAGAAGTGACACAAAAGCCTCCATGTTCTCCCTTAACATCCTTTCCAGGCTCTGATCTCACCTGCATGTGGTTGCCCTCCTGTCGCTTCACTTCAGGATTGATGCAGAGCTGCTCCCTGGATCCCAGCACACAAATCTTTGGCCTGGATACACAAAACTGAACATTAAAAATCAGGCAAGAAAGAACAGAGCTGTACATGCTTAGATTCAATATATCAAAAGTGAAAGATTCAGGAGAAACAGATGAGCCCAGAGCAAGAGTCAGAGCCAGAACAAGCCAATTATTCTGTCTGTAACTGCTGTGTGTGTTATTGGACTTTGAGGCACTGCATCTCTGCTGGCAGCAGTGGGTGTTAATAAGCAGCAGCAGCTCACAGCAAGAAGTCACAAGCAGCAATTTACACCATCCACCACAAAATCTGGGTTCTGTTATGACAGCTCAGCCCAGTCAGCTGGGGCCTGTCATCCATTACAAGCTTTTCCCAGCTGGCTGTGATGTTCAGAGCAAGGTTAGGACAGGACTATTCACTACAAACATTCACCATGGTTTGGGCTTTTCTGCTTATTACAAGGTTGTATCTTTCCAAGAACTACATAAATAAATGACTATGCCTGTCCAAAGAGCTCAGCCACACACTGGCATGGGAACAGCTGAAAACTGTGACAGGCACTGGTATAACAAAACCATAAAGCTCTTCATAGATTTACATCAGCTTGAGGAGTTCAACTTGGTAACAGCTTCCCACTGCCTTAAAAAAATGCCCCCAGAAAAACATAAAGAGGGAAAATTTAAAAAGATGATTTTATAAGTTTATGTGTCAAGTAAAAAACCAAAACCAGACTAAATTCAGAAAATTCTATGACTAAAGGAGAGAAGAGAAGCTGTGAAGTATTAAAATAAACCAAACCCATGAACAAAGAAAATCAGGTTCTAAACATGCACATTAAAGGAACTACATTTCTCTGGATATCATCTTTTATGCATTCATCCACTGAAGTTCAAACAATAACTACACCAGAGGGGTCTCCCTACCTTTTCTTTGAATAAGGACACTACCCTAAATCATACTCACCTGTACACTGTGTTCTTTAACTCATTAATGACCTGTGTAAGCTGGGAGTGAGTCCTGGAGGCATAAATTATTTTTGGAATGTCAGTGTAATAAGCTGCCAAATATAAGAGAAAAAAAGCAGAAAGACATTATAAGCAAAGAAAGGAGAACTAAGGATATTCTTAGCTTCCTTCCTCAGCTGGTACTATGGTAACAGTTTGCCTTGTAAAGACAGCAGGAAATGCTGTCATCTAACTATTCACATATATAAAATGAGCTAAATGAGTTTCTAAGAAACTAAACAACTAAATGAGCTCCAAGAAAAATTCAAACTACGTAAAACACCTTGAAAACATACAAAATGGTGACACTGTGCCTCAGCTGCTCAACAACAGCTCTGTAACTTTTATAATTGTATATTTATTATAAAAGATAGATAAAAACAGGTGTTGACTAACATCCCTGAGTGCAGAGGCAATGGTACTCACTTGGGACATCTCCATCTGTGGCAGCAGTGCCCCAGGAGGACACGGGTCTGTCAGGAAAGAGCTCCAAGCCATTCATGCGCTGTGCGATTTTCCGGGCCGAGATGGTGTCCTTGAAGTGCTCCCTCCAGGCCAGGGTGGAACACAGCAGGCAGAGGGTCTTCCCTGTGCCTGTAGGGCTCTCCAAAATGCCATTTACCTTCTTGGTTGGAGAGAAATAAAAGAGGGTTCAGGGGTTCAGTAGGACATGTCGTGGTACTGAGTGTCCTCTGCCAAGGAGCAAACAGCAGCTGGCAGCCCCACCAAGCAACACCCACACACAAGGTCTAATCAACCTGTAGGACTCTCTGATTAACTTAATGAGGTTCAATCAAAAACCCAGAGCCAGCCATCAGATTTATTTAGCACAGGAATTCAATTCTCCCCTCTTAGAGCTGTTACAGCATAAAATACATGAAAATAAGAGAAATTATTGAAAAACCAGCCCAGAAAGTGGCTCCCAGATAACAGAGTGCTGGTTTCCTTTAGGATTAGGGTTTTATCCCGTGTCAGTTTAGGCAGAGAACTTGGTCAGCCCATGGAACACCTTGTTCTACAGGATGTTACAATTTTTAAGTGTGTGGCAATACTAAAAATTGGAACAAAAGCAGCAGCTGAGCTCAAGTGTATGAAAGGAATTAAGCACATGAGCTCACAACACTTCAATGAGAGTTCAATGAGAGGAAGTACCAAGCAGGTACCATGACACAGAGCAATGCAGAGCCAGGTGGAAAGCCAAAGTTTCCGCTATAAGCTTGTCTGGTCCCTCAGGAGAACAGGGACCATGAAGATATGTCCAGAAAAAAAAAAAAAAGATAACCACTGTGAAAAAAACATTTTATTATTTTGACATTCATTCAGTAAAATTATCCTCCCGCACAGCAAATGGAAAATTATACAAATAGTCCAAATATTAACAAGACAAAACCAAATGCCTCCTATGAGGAAAGGCTGAGA
>VYZR01009379.1:6818-41493 GCA_013400675.1 Oxylabes madagascariensis | reverse complement strand
TTACTATAATTTTTTTTTTCTTGCATAATAAATTCCTTAATTGATTTTTTAAGAGGGGGAAAAAAAAAAACAGAGATTTTGTCCTGCCAAGCAAAGCCCTCTTTTTAAAGCCCTATTTCTCCATCTCTCATTGGAAAAACAATAAATACATTCTTTCACACTGGGAGTTAAGAAGTATATTATTTATTGTAGTCAGGAGTTCCTTTCTCAGTGTATCCTGGATATGAGCTCATGCCATATCAACAACCAACAATAGCTATTGTTCCTGGAGGTTTGAGGAAGTTTCTGTACCCTGTTTCCTGAACACAGTATGTAAACTAATACACACAAAAAAGGTGTTTCATATTATTCCAGGTACACTGGGCCCCTTCCATGGCAGCCTGCTGGCCAACATTTTTGCAGAGAGTTGGAAGAGTAAATGTATTCTCGTGTTTATCCATTTGTAAATGGAAAGAAGGTACTTCCATCACAAACTACACGGAAACAGAATCCAAAGAAACACAACAACGTGTTTAATTTAGAAAGAGCACCTTCTAGCTCTTGGGCTGTAAAACTGTCCAGCCTTATGGGTTAGTTCCTCGGATCATTCATCACTTCTACGTTCACTTGATTAAGAAGGCAAAAATCCTTGAGCTTCATGCACATCGGGAAGTTTGATGTTTGTTAGCATGTACCAGCAAAGAAGGGAATGACTGAGCTGTGACCTATTTGTCCCCCTAAGCCTCAGGCCAAATATTCATGAAGGTGTAGATGCACATGTGATAGATGGACACCTTGTCCTGCGTGACACAGTCGTGCCAGGACAATGGTGTGAACATCTCCAGGATGCCCAAAGCCACGTGAACCCTCTCAGAATATTCCAGTGTGACCAGACAGGGCAGACCTGTCTTGCATTTTTACCTCTTCTTGGTAGAGTCTGCCTGGCAATATTGCATGTTTCTGCCAGAGAAGGCAAAATTTGTTGGATNAACAGGACGAGAAATAAAGACGTGATAAAGGCATTAACAATGTATGGTTTAATATATCAAGGCTGGGCAAGCCAATTAGGACTGAATAGAAAGTAAGCTAAATCTTTTCCCACAACTCTAATCCTTTCTGTAGGATTTGGAAGAGAGTAAAAAGCTGCTACTGCTTTAAAAGTTACTTTCATGGTCATTTTTATGTTTTTATACTAATAATCATGCTCCTGCCAGGAGCACAAATGAAAGTGCTGAAATACCCCACAGCCTTTCCTGTGAGATTTACAGGCTAATTTTACAGATCCAACAAGTTTGAATTATTGGGATAGGCTTCAAATGAGCTTCTAAATTTGGGAGTCTTTCTCTGAATCCAATACCAGATATTTACCATTTGATTTTTGCTCGGCCCGATGGGAGCCACAGCGTATTGTTGTGCTTTTACTGCATGTCCTATTTAAGAGTTTAATGCTGGCTCTTAGATCTTTTATTTCCAGGCAATCTGTGCAGTTACTGACAGTGTCCAACTGACTCCTCTGAGTGCTGCTCTTCTCAGAGCCTGACACTGTGAGTGAACTTGGAAGAGCACAGCGAGGGCAGGCGGAGGTCTGGGATGGCTTGTCTGTACTTAACTCCCAGTTAGCATTTCAGAGGGCTTTATTAACAGTGCACCGGGGAGGAAAACCAAGGAGAGGGAATGAACAAAGGGAGACTCAAAAGAGGAGGATCAGACCATGTCTCACTGCCAGAAGCCTCTTCAGTCCTGTAACACAGAATGCCCTCACAAACTCCAGCACAGGAAGAGCTATGGATAGGACTGTAGTCCCCAGAACAATCCAGGAAAGACATTTTACTGTAAAAGATTACACTACCCAGTGTCGAAATTATGACAAGGATCTCCCTAATTCTCCCATAAAATTGGAAGAACAAAAGGTGGCTTAAAGCCCCCTCTATCCTTGAACTTGACTTCTTAGTCCTAGCTCATCAGGCTAGTGCTGACTTTTAAATGAAATATTTAATTGTCCATTTTCTCATTCCACCCAAAAGTGGAAAAAAAAAAAATCATCAGTATTAATAATCAAAACCTACACAAAGAGAAACTTTAATACATATATATGAATTGTGCCCTTGTAGACAAGGTCGCTGCTATCAATTTCTCCTTGGCAATGAATAACAAATTAACCTTCTGATCATCATCAGCTATGATTTCACTCTGTGGATGTCATGAATTCTGTTTCCAAAGTCTGTGGGGACCTGATTCTGCAAACATTTTGGAACATTTAAGTTTTGACCCTAAATCTGTATTACTTAACCCCATGATTTCATCTTATTTGAGAATACTTTTAATGGAATAGCTTTAGAGTATCTGCAAATGTGGGTGTTTGTGGTATTAGTGTGTATGATTGGAAAAAAACTCTATGTTAATATAGATATTTCCCAAGTGTAATTTTCAAAGTCAAGGAAAAATAGTTTAAAAAAAATCTTAGCTAGACATGCAAAGAAAAAATACTAGTCCTCATCTTTCTAATACACCCTTTTCACTCTAGGCTTTAAATAACAAACCCCTTAATCTTATTAACTTATAATAATGTCTCTTTTTTTTTTATCATTTAGCAAAAAAAACTCAAAACATCAACAACATTTTTTGGGGGACCTAAACTTATAATCTATATTGGAAGGCTTTGAAGACCAAAATCTAAAAACACAGAGGGAAAAGGCTAATGAGTAAGGAGCTTCTCCATTTTTTCTCTTTTGCCTCAATCCTCACTACGAAATGCACACGTGTATGTGCACACACACACACACACTCATACACACACAGAGTTTAAGGACTGATTGGCACTTGAAAGCAGCTACTCCTTATAAGAAACATTACAATAAAACATAGAAAAGAAGACTGCAAGTGAACTAGAGCTTTGGGGCTTAGAAAGGCATTTTAAAATATTTTTCCATTCAGCTATTAATATTGTATTAAAAAAATAATAGTTTTAGCTCAAATTCCCATGTTTCAAAGCTCACACAGCTCTAACACTAAGGTTATCTTGTTTGGCATGAGAACAGCTCATGTCTACATTAAAGCTGGAAGCTTAGAAGTGACATAAACAGGCCTTTTTCTATAAAGATAAAAGGCTAAGCTTTAAAGAATTTTATATTTATAGATAAACGTTTCCATAGTAATCATTACAGTGAAACTTGCTGGTGTCAGCAATCCTTTGCATACAAAAATGGCTTATATTCAAATTAGCAGGAATCACAGAATCAGATCCCAGCTGCTACCTGAAAGAAGGGCTTACAGAAAAAGTGTGAATGGGCATCTCTGGGGTGGGCAAATGCCTTTATTTTGGTCACCTCTCTGCTCCTTTCTGCCCTTTGTGCCGGTGCAATAAAACAGGAGATATGATGTAGGGGACAACTTTGCAGCGAAAAAACCAGCAAGCTGAAAGACCCAAGTGTCCTTTTCCACCTCTAATTTTTAAGTTTCCATGATATAAATACAGACAAATTAAAGCATAAGACAGGTGACAACCAGAAAGCTGGGCCAGGTGACAACAGTGTGGTTTTCTCCTCACCTGTTCCCCCTGACTTGGATTCTTTTACAATATGGTACAACTTCTATCCCTGCTTTGGGAAGATGTCCATTTCTTGTTACCTAAGGTAAAATCTCATATCCCTCAGTGAAGTTGGATTTCCCAGAAGTGCTCAGCAAAAGCCCATGTAAGCACAGTCCCAGTGATGAGCCTTGCTGGGTCAGGACTGCCTTCCTTTTACAGCTGCAACAGGCAGACTGGCACTCACAATGAGGGAAGTTACTTAAAGCAGCAAGGTTACAGTAATCATGTAAGATAAGACTCAAATCGCGTGTTTCTGGAGGTTTCTACAATGCCCTAAAGTAAATTAGGTTTTAATTAAAAAAAAAAAAAAAGGAGTGATGTGAAGGCTTTCAGTCTATGAATTTTTAAAGCGCTGCCCGTTAATTAAACAAAGGAAGGGGAATATCACACATTCTTTTTTACAGGTGGCAAGATGAAGGAGAAGAGAGGTGAGGTGACTTACTCAGGGACAACGTGGTAAGTCAGTAGTGCCTGGCACAGAACCAAGCCTCCTCACTCTGAGATTACATCCTACTCACTCCTTGAAGTCCTGAGGAAGGGAAAAGAAAAATAGCTAAGAGAGCTGTTCAGCTTTGAAATGAGAACGCTCCGTGTGTGAGCCCACAGGCGTATGAACATATGCCATGGGAGAGATGCAAGTAATACTCCCTGATCAGCAATAATGAAAACCTCCCTCCTCCACCTCTTTTTTTAAAAAAAAAAAAAAGTTTAAAAAGGCAAACCAGGGAGGAGGGTAAGTCTGAGTGCTTTGCAATTAATATACAAGCGTTTCCATTGTAATCTGAGCATTAATACCTGTCACTGTCAGCACCTCTTTGCAGAGGGGGCTTGCCTGCTGTTTCTCTTGGCACGCTGACACAAGGGATTGCTTTCACAAGGTGCACCTTCAATAGCCATTCCACCCAGGTTTTTACGATATCTTTGGAGACATATACCCAGTTGTTTGGCTCCTTCAAAGCTCCTGAAGTCTGGGACTCAGCTGGCAGGAAAGTAGCCTCCAATAAATAATGGAAGTCTCTTGGCCAGGGCGATGTTTGTGTTAACACCTAGCGGAGGGGAGGGAAGAGTGGCCGCACTTCAAAGAGGTTGCCCCTGGCTCCAGCCAGAGCTGCCTGTGGTTGGCAAGAGCTGGGGCTGCCTTGGCTCTCCTGCCTGGAGCAGCTCAGCAGGACGGCTGGTGGCTGGCCCCTGCTCCCAGGTGCTGTCACAGAGCATTAGTGCCTGGGTTAAGCAGGGAACGAGATGGGAAACATTAAAAGGAATTGTAGGGCTCGTGCTCCGCTGAGCGGCGCTTGCGCGGGTTTGGTGGTGGCAGGTGGCGGTAGCAGCCCTGCACAAATAACAATTTTTCCTGTGAGATGCTCAGCAGTGAACCTGAAGCGTTTCTTCTCCCCTCTGCTCCTTACAACCTCTGCATAACTGAGGGTCAAACCATCAGAGAGTCAGGGGAGTGTTACAGTGCAATTGTAGCACTTACAAATCATTTGACCTGAGCCAAGATCGAGGGAAGCCAGTGGGCTTCGGATCAAGCTCTACCACTGAACAGCAGTTAGTTATATTAGTTATATTTTTAGTCATATTATTAGTTATATTTTTGCATTTCTGCAGCACATCCCATCCCAGGACGTTTTACAGGCACCAGTTAAGACCCAGAGGTTAAGACCTAGAGGACTTCTAGGTAAGGAAGTAAAACCAACCATTTTACAGAGGAGGAACTCTTGCTAAGGCAAAGCTTTTAATGTGTGGCGATCAGAAGATTGTAAAGAGAGATCTGGGAATTCTCTGTCCTTGCTACACTTCCACTCTTGGTGGTCACCTCATATTCAAGCCTACAGTGGACGTCACAGAGGTTCTTTGGAAGCTATTCCCTCCAACACACACTCTGGGAATGCCCTTCCTTCCTGGCAGTCTCCAGGAGTGAACTCTGTGCACACCAACAGCTCCCACCGTCACACAGCAGATGCAACTGCCCACCACCTCTGTGATACACACACACACTCATCATTTTAAAAAATAAATAGCTGTTCACCAGCCATTATTTATCACACCAGAGCCTGACAGACCGCTGGCTCCTCTCAATTGCTTTGAACAGGAAATAAATGCAATTACTTGCCATGTCTGTTGGCAGATGGTGGTTTTTACGTTTTTGTAGTAGTTCTGTGTGTGCGCGTGCACACGTGTCAGAGGGACATAAAACTTTGGAGAAGAGCAGACACTTTATTTAAATATCCTGGAATTCCACTCTAATCTCTTGTTATTGTGTGTTTTATGCAATAAATTCTGCCCTGAAATTTTTCATGTGTGGTCTTAAAGGTAGGTAGCATAGAAAGTTTGAGAAAGAAGGTCTGCTTAGACATTTTATGCTATGAGAGTAGGATGGAAAAAAACTTTTGCTGCAAGTTTCAAATGCCTTTTAAAAAATGGCCAAAGTTAGACACTTCAAATGCATTTTCCTTCAGTTTTTTAGCCCCTCTTGATTAAACAAAGTCTGAGGCAAATTGGCCAAGGGGTTTCTGAAGGACCACATTTGCAGATGCCAATTATAAAACAACTATGTCATCCACATTCCAAAATATTTCAGAGGCATTAAATGGACTTATTTCACCACCATTTTTGAAGGAGCAATACATATTTAGGGAGAGAGCAATGAAAAACTTGACTGCTCTGAAATGCCATCTTAAATTATTTGAATAAAAGGTGAGCTGATCTATAGCTTCACACAGCACTTCATAGTGGCAGAAATGCCAAGAGTATCCCACTCAAATTAGGGAAAATGCAATTCCCCTTATGTTCCTTCTATTTCTTGGTTTTTCCAGCTCTTTTTTTCTCCTCCCCATGAATTGCCTGTCACCCCCACCATCCTCCTTCACCTTCCCACACAGATCCTTTTTTGTGAGTAACCGTGGAACGTTCCAGCTACGCTGTGAGTTAATGCAGTGAGACAGAGGGAGAGGCAACATCAGGAAGTCAGACATTGGAAAAGTTAAGGGGCCGAGCCTCTGGCTCCAGTTCAATCGATAATCGCCACGCACCTGGCCCCATGTTTCTCCTGCACAATTAACTCAGCCACTTTGCACATACCTCATCTTTTGCATCAGTTTGTGAAAAGTAAATTTACTGTTTGCTGAGCCCCAGTCATGCAGGATGGTGAAAAAAAAATCTCACTGATGGCAGTACAATGAGGGATTCAGTACAATGGGTCCAAACAAACCCTGAAGTATGAAGGTTTAATTTTCAGTGCACCTCGAGATCAGCTAACAGTTACAGTGTGAGACTTTCTCCCCACTGGAAAGAAAAATTCCCAGAATCATCAGGGTTGTAAACCAGGCAAATAATATTAAAATGAAAAGTGCAGGATGATTGGGGCTGAGCTGCTTTGTTGTTGTTTTGAGAAGGCAGCTAATTAGACAATGCCTGCTTGCTAGGATAGCTACCTCAGTAATTTGTGCCACCGTGGAGTCATTTCAGCTGGAAAATAAGTAGTTGTCTCCCAGTCCAGAGGTGATCAAAGTCCATACAGAAGGCACAAGTGTTTTGGTGTGGAGGTGTTTTGTGCTGCTACAGGTTATGCCCAATCTACACTGAGCAGGCTAAAGCAGCATGGTTGGTGTTGGAAGTACAAACCAAAAGCAGGCTGAAGGAGATTTTCCAGTACTAGTTGGAAGTAATAAAAGAAATACATGTGTACATACATACATACAACTTCATTCTTGTTTGCTCTCTCCTTTGCCTTTGCCCACATCAATTCTACCAGGAAGGCAAAGGTACAGTCCACCCGACTTCCTAGGACACTTGGATAGCTATCATCTGGTATCCATCTCAACAAATATTCTAATGGCCTTCCATCTGAGTTTGTTCCTCATTAAATGTTCCTATACCCGTCACACACAAAATCATGCAGAAAAGGATGTAGCAAAGGAAAACAAGCAGTGATGTTTATGACTAAGGTGATCTTTCACTTTGCCAACCAACAAAAACTCCGGTTTTTTCTTCTAATTTCATATTCTATTTTTCCTCTAGTTCTGTTCTACCTGAATGCACCCTTCATTATGTTGACACAATTATTTTCTTAAATTATAATTGTAAATGAAATTTAAGATAACAAAGCAAAGCACTTCAAATAAAAGAAGTCAAAACATTTCTTTCTGAAATTAAAAATTTCAATTTTTTGACAGATTTGTGAATTTGTTTCTTCTGGAGCTAAATATGCAGAGCTGGTAAGAAGTTTCACTGCAAAAATTCTGCCTAGCTCTGAAGATGAGTGGTTTTGTGTGTGCCTGCATCTTTGCATGAAGAGAGAGGAGCTGTTTAGCAAGCTAGGACAATGATTGAGCGGCCAGCACTGCCCCTCTTGATTGCCAGTGTTGGCTACTGTCTGCTGCCTGCCTGGAATCATTTTGGATCATATAATCTCCCAGCATCATTGCCAGGGTCCCCAAGGCTCGGAGGTCTAGAGCTCAGTCAAGCATAAAACATTGCTCATACTCAGTTCGCACCAGGCTCGGCGTTACTGCAGAAAAGGAAAAATGATTACAGCCTTGAGTAGTAGTTCAGCAAATCCCCATTAGATCCTTTTTCCTCCCTCCCCAAATAAATGAAACTGAACCAGAACTGATGCTGATCACTGTGTGTTCAGAGTCATGGGCCGCTCTCTCAGCTGAGTGCAGCAGAGCTCTCCTGGCTCACGGTGCAATGATGCTGGTTTATGCAAAAACAGGCACATGGCCCACAGCTTATGTCACACATCCAAAATCCCATGTAGACTTAATTTTGCTTTTTAAAGCCTACAGAAATCCACAAATTAACACCTTTTAGCATTATTCACTTGGAGTTTGTCAGTTTTTCCGCAGTAATCGATTAACAGTTGTTTTCAAGTTAGGGTTTATCTCTTGTTGGCGGGTATATTTATGACACATGGTTACACCTACAAGAATATATTAAAAGTTTTTTGAGCAACTTGGAACTACAAAGGCAAACTAGTGCCTTGCAGTTGCTATAATCTTTGATGTCACTAGGAGACTGCCTTTACCAGAATCAAGCGAGAGAGTTCTGTTTTCTGCAACTAAAGCAATCCAGGTTAAACTTTTAAAGAAGCCGAGTCGACACAAGTAACTCACGCACACTTTGAAAGGTTCAGAGATATTATTGAGAGCATAAATGCATAAAACTTTTACCTGTAGATCTCCCCCTTGATTAACTTCTTTTTCTGAGAGAGGGAATGCTGTTTGTTACACAGCATCCAGCTGAACAAAAGAGAAACAGAGCCTGAACTGTGTGCTCTGGGCACCAGAATCTGATGCAACTCACTTTCATCTCAGTGTGGCTTATCTGGTGTGGAGGCACGAATTCCTAAGGATAAGTTATATTATCCAGCATGTGACTGGATTCAGCCAACTCACCAGTGATGAATTTGCCTTCTCTCCCAGAGTTTCACTTGCTTTTAAACAGAAACCTCTGCAAATGGAATGAGTCTGTCAGTATAATCTTTACCATAGTTAGAGATGATGTAAAAAAAGGATGCAAATATGTAAGTTACAGACCCACAGTCCAGCCTACGTGTCGAACTACCCTGATGTGATTGTATTTGTGCACATATAGCCATAAATAAACCACACACAACCTGAGGGAGCTTATCTTAAATGACAAAGGATTGTGACTCCAGAAGAATCCAGTTCCCAGCCTTGCCCTGGAATTTTTCTATGTCTTGGACATGTGATTCATGTAGTGTCTTAGTCTCTCACGCATCTATGTGGACAAAAAAGTCCTTTGGGGGGAAAGGTTGTTCTTCATTGCATGATTGTCTATTGCCTAATGAAATAGCCTCTGACATGAGTTAGAATTTAGTCATGTCACAAGTAAGTTATTGATAGTTCCATTTTTTTTTTTTAATGTCAAAAATGGATCATAATGAGGGCAGTGTTGAGCAAATTCTATAATTAAGGAACAGCATGTTTCTAGTTTCATTTTCTCCTGTTGTAATAAATACTGCAAACACTTGTCTCACAGCACTAGTTCAAAGCATTCCAGGTTGCAGTGAGCTACTTCTCTGTTTGGGGGATATCAGTATAATATATGCTGCTATTTTATAAGGGTTTTCTCCAGACATGCAGAAATTTGAGACAGAATTCATCAACACCTTTTCTCCGACTGCCAACGCAGAGCTGTGGCTGGGAGATGTGAAATATTCTCTAAGAGTGAGGGAACAGAGGACCCAAGTGGGGAAGGCAATCAGAGCTGCAGGGAGGCTCCAAAGCCACGTCTGAGTCACGGCAGCCAGCGCCCGTCTGGGTCGCGCCAGAGTCCGATGGTGTCATTTTTTTAATACTCCTCCTGGAAAGGCAGCAACTCCACGGCGTGTGACGCTGTGCATCATCCACCATCACTCTCCTCATCCTCCTCGAGGATACACCCACGCCCTCACGCCACAGAAAGCCGCAGAGCCAAGGGCCTTTGTCGCCCGCTAACTACTGAGGAGGGACCGAGCTCCGCTTCCCAAGCACCATGTCATGGGTATTTACCGCACAGACCTCTGCTTTCAAATATGTGTTTTAATTTCCTATAATCCCAGATCCTGCCATGATTATGTGGAATTCCATTTATTCTATTTGTTCTATTTTAAAAGGGATGAAGTCATCTGTGCTGGAAACTATGACCTGATTGAAAGTACTGAAACGCTGCAATGTCTCAGACACAGCTCTGGCACATGAAGAAGTATAAATTAAACTCTTCTGCAGACATTTGATCTCTTGCTATGAAAAGGGATATTGTGCTTCCTCTGTTTAACAGTATTCTCTGCCCACTGTGAAAAGAACTCTGTTTGCACTTCTTTTTTTTTTTTTTTTTTTTTAAAGTGTGGCATTTTTTTCCACTCTAAATAGGATTGCAAATTAAGCTTCAGCATGTATACACACAGTCTATATACTCCTGTCTGCTGTGAGCACAGGGATGCCAATGCCAGATCTCCCAGCCTCATTAACTAATTGGTTCGGTTGTTACCAGTGAATCCACTGCTTCCAAGCTCCAGCACTGTGCATGGTGCAAGCACTCCACAACTGCAAACCATTTTTGGTCATGAGTAACAGATCAGCAGAAGGCAAGGCAGGATGTTAATCCAGTCAATAGTCATTGCTTAAAGTTGTCTACAGAAAATCCAGTAGCCATGCAAACTCTGCTCCTTTTAGCATAAGGCCACCAATTACTGATATCATTTCTTTGATCAGGGTAATTCTCCTTGCAAACTCTAATACAGCTCTGCACAAAGGGTTGGGGATTTTTACTCTAAAATTTTAAGAAAAAATGTATAAACCTGGTCTCATGCCACATGAGCTATAATTCAGGATGCTGTGGTGTAAAATAATTTGGTAAAATTAACCATCTCTTGCTATACATTTGCTACAGAATTAGCTCCATTTGCCTACCCACTTCTACAGCTAGGGAGGCTTAAGTGAGAAGAGCCATGCTGAAAAATAGTACTTGAGTTGCTGCAGGGTTAGCAACAGCTGAGGTGTGTGAACCACAGCAAATTCCCCCTCCTTTCCACAACAAGCCAGACAACTCATATTAATAGTTAAGGAGTTTTTTGTGTCAGCAGGATTCATATTAGGGGCAATACACTTGTTCCTACTTCAGTGAAAACAGACCCTTAGTGATTTCTGTATCAAGTGCTTTCAACTTACAACAGTACTGGACAAGATCTCAAAATGCTCAATCCTGACCTGCCTTTGATCCCATGAAAACTGAAGGGGAAAAAAAAAATCCCACTTCAGGCAGTGGAAGCAGACTAAAGACAGCGGAAATATCTCTTTTCATAGAAAAATTCTCAATAATGGGTTTTTGAAAAAAAAAAAAATATAAGCATGGCCAAAAGCAGCCTGTATCCTGGGAGCTGAGTTATTTCTGTGCTGTATGGCTACCACAGACAGCTTTCCCAGTGTGGGATGGACCCACAGCTGGGCAGGGCAGGGCTGTGGGGAGCTGGAGACCAGACCTGCTGCGGCATCACTGGCCCATGGGCAGAGGGGAAGGACTCTGGGCAGGGAGCCTCAAAGCCCTGTCACCAGCACAAATTGCCTTATGATCTTCTGCAAGGGGGACAATATCCAGTTGTCTTCTCTTCTAGCTGCCAGTGTAACTAACACCTTCAGAGAAAGATATCATCCCTTCCATTTTAGTGCTAGCAGTAACTAAGTCCCCTGGCCCTGCCTCATGTACAATTGTACATCTTTAGCTAGCCAAAAGACTTTTGTTGTTACTTCAGTGTTAGAAAACTGATTTTTTGCTAGCCATCATTTTTATTAGTGTGATAGTTCCTCAAAAAGAACCTGAAGTTTGTTAAAACAAAAAGGCTTTGAGTATTTTAGCCAAAAATATTTTGAGGTTACCTATACTAGACTCCACTTTTCCCTATGTTTTCTACTGCTAACGGAGCCTTGCAGGAAAAAAAAAAAAAGGCAAAAAAACCTTCACTGCATATTCCCTACTTCTTTCATTTCACAATAATATGATGTTCAGTCATTGCTCTTTGATGTTCCTTCGTGCTGGGATTTTCAAAGGAAATTAGCTTCCAAAATATGATGACACTCAGCAGAAGCTGAGTGCTGAACTTCAGTGGGTCTCACTGAGCATTCAGGCTCAAGCTCTGATATTCAAGATATATGTCACCTGTGACCTAGAGACTGACATCTTTTGTGGCACTTAGTCCTGTCAGAGATACCCGATAGAGAGACAGAAATGAACTGGAAAACTGCAGTATATAACACGTGTCTTTGGGGTTTTTAAGTTGTTAAGTCCTTATGCCATCTTTGAATGCTTCGATGTATATGATGGGTTGACCCTGGCTGGATCCAGGTGTCCACCAAAGCCACCCCTCAGCAGGACAGGGGAGAAAAAATACAACGAAAGGTTCATGGGTCGAGATGAAGACAGGGCAAGATCACTCACCAAGTATTGTCACTGGAAAAAGAGACTTGACTTAAGGAAAGTAACTGATTGCCAGTCAAATCTGAGTAGGGTAATGAGAAATAAACCCAAATTTTATAAACGCTTTCTCCCCACCTCTCCCTTTCTCTAGGGCTTAACNCCAGTGCCTGGTGCATCTCCTGCCTGTCCTTCCTCACCGCCCTCAGGGACTGCAGAGCTGTTGCTCTCACATTTTGCCACTCCTCTGTGTGATTGCTGTTCTGCAGCTTTTCCCCCCTTTCTCAAATACGTTATCCCAGAGGTGCTACCACCATTCTTGAGGATCTTGGCTTCAGCTGGCATTGCCTGCATCAGAAAAGGGTGGAGCTTCAGCAGCTTCTCACAGAAGCCCCCCCTGCTACCTAAACCTTGCCAGGCAAACCCAATACAATATCCAATGTAAAATAGAAATCAGTTAATACAATCAAAATAGTGTAATTCACATTGCCTGGGCAATTTTCGCTTCGTATTTGCAGAGTTGTTCCAGCTGCCTTTGAACATCATTTGAGTGTTCTGTTCAGAGGTGGCTGCTCTAGTGGAACACCCTTGAGAAATTGAGTATCTTCAGCATGATGGGATTTGTTTTGCTTTGCCAGAGAAAGGCATTTTCAATAGCTGGAGTTTTGCAGCCAGGCAAAACTTTGCTCTTCTTTAGCAAAGAGGAGAGTTAGGATCTGGTCCCCCTGTAAGGACCAAGTTTTACATGTAATAATCAATCAAGGAAAAGGAAAGGGAAACAAATGTGCTAATAAGTAAACTGCTACAAAAAAGGAAGTGGATGAGGGTCATCTTTAAAGACAAACTCAGGCAGACTTTGCAAGCTCAATCAGTGGGTGCATCTGACTCCTAGAGGAGAGAACTCTGGGACCAAGGCAGGTTTTTATGGAAGTTGATATCCAGCTGCTCAGCTTGGAGCACTTCTAGCAGCACAACTGAGCTGAAATACTTCTACTTCAAATGTGAATAGCAGAAGGCAACACCAGAGCAGTTTCCTATGATCCACATTTCCTTCAAACTAAAATCACAGTCCAGCTTCCCAGGCTGCTTTTCTCCATGTGGCTGGTACAAGTATCTTCCCCTAAGCACTGCAGAACAGGAGGAGAAATAGTTCACCACTTTCTGAAATATACTCATCTCTTTGTTAGAAATATGAGCCCTTATGAGCTGTAAGTTCCTAACTGAAACATAAGAAATGTAATGAAGAGATTTCCTGTTTTTTCCCCAGGGCTCCAACATTCCTGCTGGATGGAGGCAGCTCCTCCCTTTGCAGTCAGCCATCTAGCACTTGAGATGGTCACAGCAGCACCACATCAAATCACATCACCAATTTCAGAGCTTCTCTTTGAGTGTCTCATTTCCTACACTGTCCATGACATCACTGAGAGCCCTGTGGATGTTCTCCAAGTAGCAGTTTTCCAACTCTTACAGCTACCCCTGGTTGTACCATCCTTGTGTCCCTCCTGATGCAGTCAGCATCCCTCCAGCTGTGTCCCCTTGCTGCCAGGGGCTGGGAAGCAGACTGGGAAGCAGCACACCTGTTTTTGACAGCTATCCAACATAATTCACTTGAGATCCTAGAAAGCAGAATGCAGATGCATCCTCTGAAGATCTTTAACTCTATAACTCAAAGATCTATGGAGAAGGGACCTGTGTCCTCATAGCCAGGAACTCATCCATTAGATTTTTCCAGTTGTCCGCTGCTTTAATATGGTTTTAGCAATCCAGGGCACAGAGACACAAAAACTTCCTAGAGGTACAATCTTTTTATACCTTCCGGCCAACCAGCCAGAGCATCATGGATCTCTCCATGAGGATGAGCAAAATGCAATAGGCATCTTCTAACCAAAGATGCTTTGGATTCAGTACTGCTAAAGACTTTAGAGCTCCCTGAGCTGGATAAGTACAACAATCTCTCTGAATATCACTGGAATTCATCCCATGTGACATCTGATTCCCTCAAACCAGTAGTTGTGAAGGCAGATATTTTCTGATCTCTCTAATCTCATGTTGCACACGTTGCATTACTCTAGCCATGTCCACAGGAATGAGAAAGGACATTTGTCTAGAAATTTGTCTAGAAAGGACAGTCCCAAAGAAGTACAAGCAAAAACCCTGCAATGGGTCAGATGTCTGGGTCCCTACCCTGTCTCAAACAAAAGGAATAAAAGAAATTGCATCAAGAGAAGGTGAAGGATGTTGTGTCCTCTGATTTCCCCCCCTTCTCAGCAATGATGTGGCAATCAGGTTGGTTTTGCCCAGAAATACCAAGAAGTTATTAATAATATTTATTATTCCTCAGTGTTTTTCCACTGTCCCAGCAAAGCTGGTAACCAGCTGCTCTTGAAAGGTGCATAAACCATTTATCATCAAACCAGGAGAAAATTCTTAGTATCTAATCTGGACATAGAAAGACACTATGCAATTTTAATCAAAATCTACTATAAACACTTTATAAACAGTTCATTTGATGTTTGAACTGTGATGATCAAAGTTCAAGCTGTGCTTATTACACACTTGTTGAACGTAAAAAGAGAAAGAACACACGTGACATTATTTCTGTACCCTGATTGTCTCTGATGAACAAGTTTCTGGTGCAAAAGTCCCAACGAAGAAGAAATTAAAATTCACTTTGGTTAAAAATTTGAATGTCCAAGCCTAGAATCCATTTCCTATGAATACTTATTAAAATTCAACTCCATGGATGTTCATGAAAAGCGTCCAGAGTGGACAAACTCTGGATTACAGTTTCAAATGAATATTAGCCATCCTTTTAGAAGCATTCATTAGACCCAATTTTACAGTATTAATCACGAAGGACTCTGAGAGATGTCTTTAAGCTCATTAATGAAATTAATCCATTAATTGATGATGGAATAGATTTACTTCTAGACAAAAACATAATATTCCAACTATTATTATAATGGCCATTATTATTTTCTTTTAAAAATTTGTTGCACCTTTTAGAGGCACTTCAGTAACCGTGTTGTTTCAGGATACAAAGGGCTATAGAGCATTGCCCACTCTGAGTAGTCCTCTGAATGGGGCCTTTGTTTTGTGTGCTGTTTTGGTAGGAAATGGTTGCTATTTAGGTCTCCAAGAGGGAATATAAAACTATGCTCACCTAATCAAACAGACCAGTAAATACAGCAGTTAATCTGACAACTTCAAATTCCTGAATTGCATTTGGAGAAACAATTTAACACAAACAATCATTTAAAGCCTGCATTAATCATCCACCTTGGGTTACTAAGATGCATAATTTGTTTTCGTTATTGCAAGCTCGTGGTTCTAAGTGACATTTCTAGCAGTTGGATGTTTTATTAAAGCCAAAAGAGGAAAAAAGGTGCTGTTAATCTTTTCCATCAACAGAACTGTAAAATAAAAGCAGGGTTATCATAAGTATCAGAAGACAGACCTGTCAGAACTCCATGTCTGAAAAATGTAACTGTCTTAAGTATTTTACATAAGAAGAACACAATTGCTTGTGAACTAAATCAGCTATTGTTCCCCACAGTGGCAAAAATGTTCCTTTCTGAGCAACCTTGCCTGGTGAATGTGAATCAGGAAGTGTGGCTTGTTTTGATTGAATTATTAACATATCTACAATAGCTTCAGAGTTACCTTGAACAGGTTCAGTGGGCACTTCAGAAACAAACGGGAGAAAGGGAAAAACATGTGCAACAAAAAAAATTCCACGTGGCACTTCAGTGTCACACAGAACGGCTCTTTAAAACAGCAGCAGAAAAAGGCTTTTTCTTTTGGATATAGTCAAATGTAAAGATATAACTGCTATGTTTATGCCTTGTGCCTCTCAGAACAATAGCAACCTTTAGCAATCTTTTGCTTGTTTGTCCTTGCAATGTTGCAAGGTAGTTCGGCCAAAGCTGGCTGCGTTTGTAAAATATTACACAAACTCTTTCTTCCCTCTTAAGAAAAAAAAAAAAAAATAAAAAAAAAAAAGAAAGAAAGAAAGAAAAGAACCTGGCTTTTAAAAGAGCCATTGTCACTTCTAGCTGAATGTTTATTTTACTGTCTCCTGCACAGCAGAGGACATTCCACCTATAAAGAGCAATTATATAGCATTGGGACAATTTGAATACTCCAATCAATGCTAGTTAAAGTGCAGATAAATAAATTTTTATAGTGCCAGGGCTCCTACCCTCCACGGAAATTATTGTTAATTTATTGAATCAATAATCGTGGAACAATAAATTATAATGCCTTTTGTTTTACTAAACCCATCTCACAGCATGTTTAAAAAGCACAGCTTTATAAATATTGCAACAGGCTAGGGGGAGATTTCCAACCAAGGCTTTGTGTTTGTCCCATTATGGAAAAGATTAAATTGTAAAAGCAAAAGAAAAAAAAAAAACAAACAACAAAACCCTAAAATAAACAACAGAACTTGAAGGTGCAGAGACACTGAAAAAATAAATCCTTAAATACAGAAACTGCCTGGGTTGTAGCTCAGCTCTTTTGGGACTGTACTTTTTAACTCCTTCATTACTAGCCACGCTTTTATCAATTTATTTTCATAAAGTAAAACCCACTGGATTTACAAGAACACACATGTTTTAAAATACGAGACCAGAGACTGGTCTCCACTGCAGCATATTTTTACTGCATAACTTTGCAATAACTACTGACTTCAGCAGCACAGTCTTGGGTCTACACCAGTCTAACAGTGATCACGGACTCACACAACAACTGAAAGCGTATATATATATTTTAGAAGCAATATCACCCCAAAAGATACCAGTGGAACTATTTCAATCTTTAGAAAACAACATTCAGGCTAGCAGGTATCCTGTAGATAGCATTGACTTCTTCATAAGCTTTCTTGCTCTGTATTTTTGCCATACCTATTGCAAAGAAACACATCCTTGGCTGGTAAGGTGCTAGAGAAACACAGTTAATCTTATTATGGTCTGGACCCTGTGGAAATGTTCCATGCATCTGTAGCTCACTGATTGCAGCTTGTATCAGTTCAGCAAGACGCTCAAACCTCTTCTTGTGAGGAGCTGGCGGTTTCTATTTACCTTTTCCAGATAAAATGAGCTGGAGCAGGGACTGCTGGCTGTTCTAGTGGGAACAGTTTCAGGACAGGAACAGAGATACACAGCAGGGTCTGTCTTTTACTTTGAATAGCTGGTTGTTCTGGGCTAAGGTGAGGGTTTATCTGGTGGTAATGAGAAAATTCCCCGTGAATTTAATGTGTCAAAATTCCATCCCTGTTCTTTTTGACTTGTTACCGTCAAGATCTCAACACTGGGACACTTATTTATGAGAACCAGACCTTCAGCAAGGTGTAAATTAACTTAGTTGAGTAGGAATTAATGATTCTGCACAGATTTGAAAGAGCTGAGCATTTAGCCCAAAGATGGTTGATTCTGTATCGGCGCTGAAGGAAAAAATTACATGGGTTGTTATTCTGCTTCCAAACTCCTATTTTTGAAGAAGGTTTGTGGAGCTGGAGCCACAGTCCCTAGCTTATGTAAGCTTCACTTATTACACAATGAGCTAAACATAAGTAAAAGTAGGCTGAATCATATGGGGATGCAAACCTGGCCAAAACCCCCAGAAATCTCTGAGGTGGGTGTGAGGAAAATCAGCTGCTGGAATTGTGATGGTGATTGTGGGGGATAAGGGAGCAGCCAGATTTGGCTGAGTTTGAAGCAGTGCTTCTTGATTTACGGACAGGGAGTGTATTTTGACTTGTCCTCAGATTGTTAATTTTTAACTCTTGCTGTATGCAAGACTGCCAGCACGCAGATGGGAAGCATCCCTTCAAATCCTGCCCACAACACCAGGCAGCATCCATCCAGGGATAATTTTAAAGTGACTCTTTTAGTCATTGGCAGGCTGTAGCCATTTTGTCTCGGCATGTCTAACCCAGCTCATCACTGCTCTTTTCCTGCAGTCTGCCACAAACCTCTGGCACACTGGAAGCTCCATGGAATCTTGTCTTTTTATCCCCACGTGCTCCTTGATCCCTGTGTTCTGACATCCCACCAACACAAAGGGCATCAATACACATCAACACACATCTCATCAACAAAAATCTTCTATGGGAGATTTTTACTGCGTGTACCCACACATCTTTTATGACAAAGTTGCATGCTTGGTCTTAAGAATCCCTCATGGTGCTGAACTTGGCTCATGTGGTCTGGGATGCTTCACGGGTTTTTGGATGAAAGAAACTACATAATGAAAGCCATTTTCAGCATTCATTGATTATTTGGGTCTCGAGACCACACCATTAAAATCTATGGGAGTTTTGTCATTGATTTATCAAGAAGGGAAAGTCCAGAGTAGAAAAGCCACATCTAAAATATAAATATCTATCATTTTTTAAATAGAACATGTAGGATAATGCACACTTGCAGTAATTTCTGTGAGTAAGAACTCACAAGATAAATGGAGGTCCAAAACTACCATTCTAAACTTTCCCTATACTTCAGATTGAGCTCCTCTACTGTCTCTGCAGCAACTGTATACAATTATCTGCTCCCTAACAGCATCCCCAAAGCAGATCTAATTAGGGATCTTTGGAGCCAACATATGCATATCTTAATTACAGAACCAATATGGGATACTATTTGTTCCAACATTTACCATTAAAAAAAAATCATGGACGTCTAACTTAACAGATAGTTATTTTCATGCTAACTTTGATTAAATTGTACTCAGCTAAACTGGTCACTCTAAATATGACACTGGATTATTACCAGGGGAGGGGAGGACCAACCAGCACCTATCCTAGCTCAGAGAAGACAAGAAATCAGATTTTCCATCACACTGCACACTGAACAATCCCTTAGAACAAAGTAAGCATCTAAATATTACAGCATCAGAGCTGTTCACATACTCAGTTACAACTCAGTTGTAAGTTGCTAACTAAATGCAAGGGAAGGAAGAAGCAGACCCTTGACTGCATAATTTAATTAACTGTTTGACTTCTTGAGCCGCAAAAAAGTTTTCAACAATTTAGTTAGCTTTAATGTACTACCTGAGAGGGAAAAAAAATAAAAATAGAAACAAAACAAGGAGAAAGAGTTCCTGTGTTGTCAAGTACCTGGGTTGTCAAGATTCCAAACTTTTCTTGTGAATTAAGAAACTAAAAATAGTCAACATGGTGTATTGGAAAATTACATGCATTTGTAAGATTGGATCAATATATATGAGCAAGGCAAAATATGGCAAATACTGGATGTGTAAGTACTTACTGCTTACAGCATCTGTAGATCTTTTCTTCGAGCAGTCACCAGTGACCTCTCTGGAAGACTTTTTGCACTCTGTATTTCCTGTAGTGGAAAGGACATCTCCATTCCATGGACTAATGCCTGCAGACAATGGCACAGGAAGCAGAAATGCTTAGTTTTCAGAATCTAGTCTGAGACTAATCTCCTCATTCTCCATTTCTCCCCATGAAATTAGGAAATATTAACACTTAGTTTCCTCAACAGGTGGTGTTTGTAAGCATTGTAATTCCACAGTCACAATATGCTTCACAAGTGCCTTGTAAATTAAACAAACCATTTTTACAAATCCTGCAGGCTTCTGCACAATAGTTATTTTTGTTAGGAGTGAGTGAACAATTATAAAAGCCCCAGTTATTTATCTCTTAGAATAAATCAAGACTTTACAATTGATACTCCCAATCCCCTTCACTGTTTTCTGGTTCAAGCTCTTTATCCTGTACATCCAAATTTCCCACTTTCCTTAATCTAGATATTTTTATAAAATTTCCTTTTTTTCAGATTTTTTAATGCTACTTGTTACAGTGGACCCATGTATTCTTAGGGACATTGAATAACCTATGTTTATCTTTAGAGGTAGAAAGATCAATCTTCTTGAATATTTAGGTGTGAAGACTAGAGGGTTGCACTAGAATAACATTCACCAGTTGATATGACACAGGTACTGATGTATTTTTCTTCTTTTAAAATTATTTCTGATTATTTCTATGGGGTTTATTTGGCTTTTTTTCCTGACTGGATTAAGCAAAGTTTTGTTTTATGGAAATTGCATGAGGTCACTTGGATTATTGCTATCTACATTCTACCAGGGCACTGACTGGATAAAGGATCAAGGTTTGGGAACATATCACCTCAAGATCAGTGGCTGGGCAAAACAAACGGCTGTGACAACTGTAAAACATATAAACCTAGTGGATGGGACAAGGAGAGTAAACTAAAGTGATGTAGTAATTTCCAATATATATATCTGTTACTAATGGCATTACAGAACGAGACTAAAATGTAAAGAACGTATAGTAGTTTTTAAAATTTGTGAAGTCTTAGATAAAGCACAATATTATTTTCCCCATCTACTTTCTGCCACCCAGTCAGCACGTGCTCAGAATTTTGCATCTCCAGAAGCACATACAAATCAAAAAATAAATGCTGTGACTGATATCTGAGAGGCAATGCATAAATATCTAGTAAGCAGAGCTCACTCCTCAGAGGGCAAGCTGACAACATGCCTACATGCTGGCTAGGAAAAGCAGAGGAGACCTGAAAAAGCACATTTGAAGGGAAGGTGATAACAGGCTACAACTGCAGCAAGAGCAAGAGCAGGCTGACTGCACTCCAGTTCATTGCCAGTTCTTAAGGCTTTGAGCCTCAGGGCACTGTTGAAACGGGATCACTAAATAGTGCTAGGGAATAGTGAAGGACAACTACAATCCCAAATAATTTCCTTCCAGCTGTGGGGGATAATGCATGCCCTTCAAATGTCCAACATCTCACTCTTGGCTGACATGGTGGGCTGATCTATGAAAATAGAGATCATATCCAGTGTAGGATTTCACCTGAGTGCTGCCTGGACACTTTTAACCCTCTTCCCTTTTTACCATCTCGTATCACATAAGAGCAGAAAATATTCAGGTGCTTCATCAGTTATTTACTTGTCAGGACTGAGCAGGGAAGTGCAGGAGTGCCAGGTGTCCCTCTTGTGCCTTGTTCCTAAGCAGACACCTTGAGATATTCTTTATTTACCAGCCAAAGAAGTTTTTCAGGGTCAGAGAGCAGGCTGGATCCCTGGTGCACTGAGATCCTGCAGGCCAGTGAAGGAATCATGCATTCCCATGTTTTTCAGCTTCCCACTAACACTGTTTTGCCCTTGAGCAGATTTCAGCCATTGCTTATGAAGGGGCAAGGGCTGGGACAGTGAAGAGAAGGAATCACTTCCCTCAGGGCTCTCCCCCAGGCTCAGAAAGGCTTTTTTTTCATCCCACTGGGATGAAGTGATGCTGTGGCACACCTGACCATCCTGATCTGCCCCCCATGCCCCCACCCCTTCTCTTCTGTCCTCAAGGAGCAGATGCACGCTCCTGTTTGGGCTGCCCCCAGCTTTGCCTCAAAAGCACTGCCATGGCCACACAGTGAGCTCTCTCCAGCCTGGCATGCCAAAAAAGCTGGAGGTGGGAAGGGCTCCTGGCCATGCATGAGCACCCAGCACAGCAGAGCAGACTCTGCTGCCTCCTTCCCAGCTGTGCCCTGGCCAAAGGAAGCCCTGACACTACTCCCAGTTATCCAGCTCCCCATGTCAAATGTTCCTCTCTAAACTGCCAGCCAAGATCTTGTTTTAATACAGATTTGCATAAGGGGAGGAAAGGAAGAGGGCAAAGAAGTAGGAGCTCAAGGTGATATTTCTTGCTTAATATTATTGTGTTAATTCCTTGTTTGTCCAGCAGCTGAATCATCTGTGCCTCCTCTGGGATGTGGCTCCAGCTGCTGTGAAAGCTAGTGGCAAAGGCAGAGCTGATTAACTGCGGGCTCTCCTGCTGCTGAATCCAGCCAGCAAACCACGTATGGGCCATTTCCCCAGCAAAATTTCTCTGTTTATTGAAAATCACGGCTGAATTTCTCCCGGGTTTCCCTTCCTCCATCCCTGCCGCACAAGAAGCTCCCACAGTCAGGGTGGGGTGGGGAGGGCAGCAGTCGGAGCTGACTTTTCCCTGTGCCCTGCTACAGGTGCAGGTAGGCTAAAGGAGGGAGAGCAATATGGGACTCACCTGCTGTCTGTGAGGGTTATGTTTGAAACTGGCAGGGGAAGGGCCCCAGAGGAGCCCTGTTAAAATCCAGATTGCCTAAAAAACCCACACTGTCTCAGTGGCTGGCCAGCAGAAAACTTGAGGCCACAAGCAGCTGGCACTGGGACACACCAGGTTCAGTGGCTGAGTCTGACCAGATTGCTCAGCGCTGAGCAACAAAACAAAACCTTACAGACTGCAGCTTGATGAAGACTGCACGGCCTGCCCTTCCTTGCACAGGAGACAAAAAATAAAAAGTAAAAAATCCCTGTGCGATGCAATAGTTTTCCTTTGGCTTCTACAGCTGGTGGCATCACAAGTTTCCTCACCAGACACAGGCTGCAGTGACCTGTGCTGGTCAAACTGGAGAGCAGGGATTGCTCCATTCCTGGGCTACTCAAGAGGGCTCTTTTTTATTGCTGCAGGTAAAATGGGAGTTGTTTTGAAATCTGACTGGTCCAGTGACTCAGTTGCCCAGAAGAGGACTTTGAAATACTCATCCTGTCTTTGAAAATGACTGTCACAAAGTGCCAGCAACCCCTGTTTGATCTGCCCCTTGCATCTCCAGGCAGGCAGGTAATGTAGAGCCAGGTCAGGAAGAACAGCACCAGTGTAGATAGCAGTGGAGGAAAGCTAGTTGCAATGTTTTATCTTGAAGGCTGTTCTGTTATTAAAAAAAACAACTTTTTTTCTTTAAAAATCAGAGCATTTTGCAAATAACTGTTCTGCTCCTAAAGAGTCTTCAGTTTAAAGGAATTTTGTTAACTGTTGGATTTCCTCCTTTTCCTTCTTTTGTTTTTTTAATTTCTTTTTTTCCCCCTTATTGAAGAATGTGGTGAGAGGCAATTTTTGGGGTTTTTTGTTTCAAAAAGTAAAAACATAAACAAGATAAAACATAAAAATAAGTATGTGTGGAAAAAACCAAATTTCAACCAGCTGCAGAGGCACCAGCTTAATTACTACTGGTTGATGTGCAAACACATATAGTACATTAAATTGTTCAGATTGCCAGACATTTGTCAGATAGATCATGATGCAATTTGTACGTCAAAAATACTTAATAAAGAGAAATCTCTTTTTAGTACAATAGCAGTGAACAGCCATAACAGCTGCACTTCAGGAAAGCTGGGAAGGCCACAGTAACCTGTAGATGGAAACACATCTTTCCAAAATGACCAGCAAAACTGAGGAACTGCAATAGAACCAGGCCTCAGCATCCCAGCTGGTGGGTCCAGGGTGACCTGGTTGTACACCTGAACTGTTGCATTCAGAGCTGAACCAAGGTTCAGGCTCTAATTCAAGCGCACTGGAAGCACACAGCCAAACAGCTGAAAGTCCAACCCAACACTAATGCTCGTGACACTCATTATGTCCCTACAGGGAGCAATTAGTGAGGCCTGCAACAGGCAAAAAGAAAGGTGATGTCCTCTGCTGCAAAAAGCTCTAATTTCATGGCAAGACAATAGGAGATCACAAAGAATAAATTAGAACAAAACCCCATGGCTGGAAAAAGGGGAACTGGGAACTAATTTCTATTCACATCCTCGGTGTGACTTTTTGATTCTCGGTCATCTCAGTTTCCCTGACATGTCTTCGTGTTTTCCAAAGGGGAGCAAAAATCTTGACTCTTGAAGTTATTTGCTAATGATTGCAAAGCTCTTTTAACTAGAGGGAAAATCTCAGCTGACACTATGGAAGCACAAAGGGACCATAATAAAGCCTAGCTGTTTGCTCAAGGTTACCCTCCTGTGACAGTCTCTGGTGGGTGCAGGTGGCTCTTGTTCACACCTTTGGCCCCTGACTTTGGCAAAATGTCACCTGGAGAGTTTCTGGAGCATTTCTGGAATGTCTTGAATGCCAATTGCATTTGAGCAGTTGGTGCAGAAGCCTCAGTAACACCTGAGACACAGAGCAAGCCACCAACAGCTCCAGATACCTGGCAAGCATAGCGCTGGCACAGCGATATCTCAGTATTTAATCTCTGGCTGAACACAATCAGACAGGGCTGGAGTCAAAAGGATTTTAAATGGTGTATTCAGACAGGGTTCTGTATCTGTATGGGGACAGAAAATCATCTCTAGTGGGTCTGTGGTAGAGATCCTTTGTTTTTTAATGTGGAATAATGACAAATATTTTACGTGCAAGACCTTTTAATGTTGATGCGGCCACAGGAAATGGAGAAGTTTAAAGGGAGGACAACAGGAAAAGCAAAATGTGACGTGTTGCTTATTCAAAGCCAACGAAGAAGGGGCCCAACAGCTCCATACAAAGAACTGTTTATACCAACCAACACGTAATTTTAAATTTCCTGCCTTAGTCATTTTTTGGTATCTTTTTGTCCTGTCCCTTTGTCACTCTCCACTGAACTGAAAAACATTAGCATGATCATGTTAAAAATACTTTTATTCCTTTATAAGGAAACCCTAGTGACTCCAGATCTCTGCATAGCACCACCACTGTTGTGCTCAGGGTTTTAGGAGTTCTCTGCGGCTGTGAAAAACAAGGGACTTGCTCACTCTGAAGAGCAACTTAACTGAATAGACTTGTCCCAACCTAAAGGTTCCACCTCTGGAAATGTTTCACAGTTTGACACACAGCGCTGCTGAGCATCCAAAGACACCAACCTGGCTCTCACAGTGACAGAACAAGTTCTGCTTCTCTGCAAACCAGGCTCTCACTGCATCACTCTCTGCACCCACATACATTTGGCGTCTCCCTGAGCACTGATAGCAAACAAAGCAACACTCAGTCGACTTCTGTGATGCCTGGAATACTTCTGACAGACCAGCAATACATAGCAGTCCAGGAAAACCAATCTGTCCCCTCTATCCCCAGAGAACAGCTCTACACCAACATGCTGCATCCACCCCCCAAAACTCCACAGAGAATTCATGTGCTTAGGCTAATAACTTTTAATAAAAAATAATAATAATTGAAATAATCAGGTTGCTTTTCACACAATACAATAAAAATGCATGTTTTTCTTCTTAAACACATTTTAGCTTTTGTGAGCTTGTGTGAAAAGACCCCATGATTAAGCCTGAGTTATTTAAGCAATATTGGAAGTGCCCTTGCCCTTTTGTTAATTTGCTTGGCTTGGTGCACACATGGCATTTGTTTTATATCATGTGTGGAACTTGCTTTTTTAAAAAGTCTGCAGGTTTCAAATTCCTCCGCTTTTGATAGATGTACTGTATGTACTGTTAGGTTTAAAAAAAGTTACAGGTGGCTGCTATTTTTCCCAATTCAGTCCACAAAAGTCTCTTTATTAAAAGAAGCCCTTAATGAAAAAGAAAAGTAGAGCTACTGTATATGAGGTTGCAAAGAACTCTGGTGGAAATATTTGGTGTTTACATTTTGCCGAACTATTTATACTGTGGACACACACTACACTAAAGGCTCTCTTTTCCCTGCATAATAGAAATCCTTGTGACTGAATTCTATATACTTAGTATGGTTTACATTTTCTATCCAGCCTTAGCACATTTTATTCCACCATGCTTTCTGCACGACCCTGTGAGCCTGTAGCAGAGCTGTATAATAGCAACACCTTCTGGAAGAAGGGAGACACTGGAGAATCCTTTCTGATTCTTGCAGCTTGTTGCACTCACCAGCCAGTGTACATTGCTAATAAGGCAGAAGCTCAGAATAATAATTAAAATACATCACTGACTGTATGTGCATTTATTGCTTCATTTAGCAGTAATTGAAAACTCAGTGTTGGGGTTGGTTTTTTTTTTAATATCTCTTTCAGAGCCTTTTTGTTCAGAGTACTTTTAACAATTAATACTCAGTGTTTTAATTACACCAGGTTTGTGGGTCTGAGTCTGTGCTCTGTACACCTTTTTTTGTCTGGTGATATGATAAAACAGAGGAGCACCCTGCTGCTCAGTGGCAGCAGCCACCTCCCCTCCCCTCAGAAGAGCAGGAAGAGGAGCATTCCCAAACCCTGCAGCAGAGCTCCCGAAACCACAGGCCAGCAAATGATGTGCAGTGGCCTACATTTAACATCACACGAGTCTTACAGTCTTAGATAAGCACCACAGCCTTCCTGGTGTCTTTATAAACAAAACCCTGCCCCTGAAGAGCCTTTAACCGCCTTTGGCATTGGGGCTTTTCAGTTTTTGCCAAAAAAGACAGGCGGCCCTTTCTGAGTGTTGCTAGAAGACAGCTTTGCAAGCACAAGTAGGAAACAGAGGGTGGGTGGCAGGAGGACTCCTTTAACTGTCTTTAACTTCAATCTATGGCAATATTTTCTTTTGCAAAGTACTGCAGAGATACCATTACAGCAGCAGCAGTAGTAGTAGTAACAGCAGTAATGATAATAACCATACCACCTCTAATTAGCTCTTTGAACAGAGGTGCAATCATTTGCACACCACTGCTGTAAAAATGAGCTCTGCCAGAGAAACGGGGAGGGAGGACGGAATTCCTTGGTGAAAGGCAGAATCAAAGGACAAGAGGCAAGGAGAGGGACAAAAGAGCTTCCACATTTAAACTTTGAGGCTACACATCTCAAGCACAAAATTTGCTTTAATGGTACCAAGCCAGTGAACGGTCTTATTCCAAAACGCTGGGCATTATTCAGAAGAAGGATTATTAACTCCTGCAATATTCAGCTGGCTTGGAGGATGCAGGACTGAGAGTCCAGATGAGCCTCGTCAATCTGGATGCCTTTCCTCAGACAAGGCAAGTCAGTCTGGTTCTTCCTGCTGAGGAACCCAGGGTCAGAACTGACAAGTTTTGATGATTTTGCGAAGTTAATACAAGATTTCCATTTTGCTTTTAATTTTGAAATGGTGTGAAAAATTTTCTGCGTTCCTCGCTTTGACACTGTGTTTCTATATCTTCCATGCCTCATTCACATCCTTGGTCAGGATTTCATTTTTTGGGCTATTCCTTTTCTTTTTGCACACCCTTACTTGAGTGAACTCCTGCAGTGCCAGCTCCTGCCCACCTAATAAAGAACCCAGTGTACTGCAAAGCATGCACCGTGCAGCCATCATCCACAAAACACTCTGACTTAGCTCACTCCGTTATGCAAAACAGCTCTGAGGAGAAGCCTTCTGGGAAATGCAGAAACAGATTTTTCCACGATGGAAAAAAAAAAAAAAAAAGAACCCTGCAAGGTATGTTTAGGTGTGTCGGGGGAGGGAAACTGTTTAAGAGAACTAGTTTGCCAAAGGTTTTCATGATAGATCTGATTTTTGGCCAAGCATTTGAGGGCTATGGTACCCACAAGTGATACAACCCCTAGCTAACCGTGGCAAACACACTCCACATCTAAGTAACTCCATGTGTGTACCTTAAAAAGCAGGGATCTGGGGCAGGATCCTGCATGAGGACAGAATGCAGAGCATCCTGAGGAAGCCGTGAGGGGCTGTGGGCAGCTGCTCAGAGTGGCCAGGTGAGGATAGCTATCAGAGCAGGGTAGGGAAGGCCATATGGCACCAGCTGCGCTCTGCCTCCCAGCAGGACGGCTTCTCCTCTCATGAATATAATTTCCACAGCGTGCACAGGAGTGATTTGCTGTTGCAATAAGCTGTTCCTGTTCTTTTCCTCACCTGTACCTGTCACCTTTGGGCTGCTGAGCCATCACACAAAAGAAAAAGGCAGTGCAAGGAAAACTGCAAGCTCTGAGCCCTGCGCTGCGAAGGGGCTCCCGGCTGCTGCCACCAAAAATGGGCACAAAATTCTGTAGGGAAGCCTCTTCCCTGCCCCTTCTGCTTCACGTGTAAAAAATGTCTGTGTCTGCCCCCACAGCTGGAAATGCCAAGAGCCAAGGTGAGGAGCCAGCAGGAATGTCACCGAGTTGCTGAATCCCTTCTCTGGGGCTCTGCCAGCCCAACCTCGCTCCGATTGTCACAGCTCCAGCGCATCCCCTGAGCTGGGGAATGGGTTAATCCCGGGACGAGGGGAGCTTGTGACAAACCAACCACCAGACTGAGAATCCCGAGCGGAATTTTAACATGTCTGGGATCCTCAATCGCTGATAATGACAGGCATTACCTGACCCAGCCAGCTCGGGGATCGCGGTAGCTGTTCTCAAGAATTTGCAGATCGCTCTCCAGTTCCTGGCTCCTTCCCTCTGACTATCTTGGCAGCCTGTTCTGGCAGCCAGACTATCTCACCTAAGACTTCTCCAGCTGGTGAAGCATCTTGGCGCTCCTGCCTCTCCATGCCCACACACTTTCATCAACTTCAGCAGTAACCCTTTTAAGTGTTATCTCGCAGCCCTAATTACTTCAAATACATTTTCCGCCTGACGGCGTCGGACAGGTGGAAACTGAGCGCCATCTATTGCTGACTAATACAAGGCTGCTCCGGGAAGGATGCGACAACAGCGCTTTTCCAAAGGGAGCCTCGGCTGCGGGATCCCGGCAACCCATCCAGCAGCAGCCCCACGGCCGCCAGAAACTTTGAACTGATGGCTAAAGCCTTGAGGTTTTCCAGAAAATACATCTATACGTTCGGGATGCGTCCCTAGCTAAGCTCTTCAACCTGGAAATATTGTGAGAACCAGTTTTCCTGTAATATTTGTATAATTACGCGATTAATTTTGGCCTGAAATGTTACGGCATTAATCTCTCTCTGGTGTTTATGCCCGACACAGGGAAACTATAAAGCTGGTCTCCGCACAGTTTGTAGTCCCAAGCCTTTGGCAACACTGGCTGTGCCCCCTTTACAACCGTGAGCAACTGATGTGAAAGAGGGAGTAATCAGGGCAAGCATCTTCCCCCACTCATCTGCAGCCAAGGAGCACTCCAAGAACCTGAGGAGGAGAGTAGGGTCAGCATTGCCACTGGTGGGAGGAGGACTTGGTCTGTAAAGAGGCATTAATGTGAAGCTGAAGGTCATTTTCTTGACAAAGGTCTTGGGACTTCCCTGCACGGGATAAAATAATTTAGGAATGCATATCCCAAAGAAGACAAAAACTCTGAAAATACTACCAGGAGTCTAGGGCGGGTTGATTTCCATGACAGCAGCAAAAGCTGTATCTTTTCTGAGTCCCATATACAACTTTTGAATACATCTGAAGGGATGCTAATTGTTAGCACCAGATGATGAGGCTGTTAATTTCTGCTCCTCGCTTTAAGAAACTATTGCGATCTTCTCCACAAAAACGCAAAGTATTTGAGGTGAGGACAAACTTAGGAGAACTGATGGGTAGAGATCTGAAAGCACTGAACCAAAGCACTGCTGTTCACAAGCTGCAAAGACCAGGAGCATGTTGTCTAACTCTGTGATGTTTCCCGATAGATCTGGCTGCAAAGATTCCTGAGAAAAGGAGAGGGTAAAGATGACAAAGAAAGATGAGCAACACCACTTCGAAGTGTCTGCAGCCATAAAGCTGGGACATCTTCAAACTGATAGGAAAAAAAAGATATCCCTGATACAGTGTAAACAGCTGTGTTTGTTGCAAGCTCCACAATACCTGCCACCTTTTTTTCTAAAGCTCTACATGCCTTAGAAGGGAAAAAATTATTTTTAAACATTATTTTTTAGCACATATGATGGAGATGAAAGGTGAAATATTTGTATCAGGCAGTTTAAAAACAGAAAAGCCAAGGAAGAGAAATGTTTGACTTATCTTGCAGAATATCCTTAGGATTTTTAAGGTTGTTCTGAAGGGTTCTAAGACCTGGCTCACGATTTTGTGTTAGGCTTTATTACTGATTCAAAGTCAACTTAAACTGTATAATCAGCATGCTAATGACTCCTTGCTTTTTGTAAATGAATAAAACTGTTTTTCCTCATAAATAACAGAAAGGGGAGCAAGAAATCAAAATTAATAATTAAATTATATAAATTATAATTAATAATTAAATAATTCAAATTCGGGTGTGTTCTCCTTGAGACTCTGGGATTCCCTCAGTTTAATATCCTGTAGCCCAGATATTATTCACTGCTGCCTAGCACGTAGGAGACCACTTTCATCTCCCAATGTGTTTTAGGAGAACGTGGCCTGGTTCACATGGCCCTGAGGGTGAGACTTCTTAAGAGCTTTGGCTTTGACTTTGTTGTATCCCCACGACTTTCCCTCTTCCCAGAGCCTTGCAGCAGGGGCAGCAATCAGATTGTCCTATCAGCATTGCCAGGAGAAGAGAAGGTATGAGCACAGCTTTATTTTGGACCAGACCTCACCCATCCACTGGCCAGGTGGGATTGAGAGCAGTACAAAGGACAAGGCAGGACAGACTGCGGTGAAAAATTTGTCCCAGTCTGTTAGTGGCTGCTACCTCCACTGAAGGAAAGAGAGGAGGTCCTTAGGACCCCCAGTGGAATGAAGAGACACAAAAGTGGGGGAACGTGTTCCTGGCAGGACACCTACACCTTGACTCAGCTCTGACACACAGTAGGTACACAACCTTACAAAGATTCTTGGCCAATCCACCACCCCTGTGGCAGACAAATATCGTTGTTGTACGNAGGCTTAAATCAGGGCTACAGACAAGCATGGAGGGTTCAGGAGCAGCAACCCCACCCTGTCTGCTGAGGACATCCTCCCACCAGGAATATGGCACTGAACAGACCATCAGAAAGGCTGAATTTGGCTGAAATCCAAACAGCAAAGAATCAAAAATTACTTTGTTATGACTCTGAATGCTGCTGGTAATAATCTGGGGAGTAGTAATGAGAAAATAGAGAATGTGGTGTAAAAAACTAAATTTACAAGGTAGCACTCTTGGGATTAAGATGATGGTGGTTGTGGTCCACTCTTAGGTAGACTGTCCCAAATGCTCCCCTTTGTACATTATTTCAGTATAAGAGGAATTTTATATCGGTTTTTGTTTGGTTTGGAAGGAAAATAGTACTAAAGCTTTTAAATAAGTACAAAATTAATTAATACTGTTGTGTTTCTTGGCAGGACCAATATAGAGGGTTTCATGTTGAAATACACTACCTCTGTTCTCTGTATTTGGTTTTGCCTTTTTTTTTTTTTTTTTTTTTTTTTTTTTTTAGGGGGACGGGGGGGGGGGGGNTTTTTTTTTTTTTTTTTTTTTTTTAAGAGGACAGGGTGCTGGATGGCAGGGGAAAGAGAATATTTTTTTGTTTGGAGTGTTGACCTATTTTTTTTTCCTACACCACATTTAAAGCTGGGAAGGCAACCAGAACAAGACCCTATTTCCCAACCTATAGCAAACTTCTGGTATCAGATAAATAAGTGGTTATGGGTCAAAGCAAAAATGGTTACAAATTACCTCCTGGAGAGGTACTCCAGTCTGCTCCAAAAAGTAATGTGGTAGAAGCAGCTGCAGATGAAGGAAGGATATTCTCGTTTAAAACAAATCACGGTACATTACAAAAGCACTGCAAAGCCTGTTCTAGCTCACACAAGCTCCCAGGGCTGTCAAGAAAACACCAAAGGCCCGAGTCGCCTGGGATCAGCAAGTTTAAAGGCAATCTGTTCTTCCTGAGCTATGAGAGTCCTGTGAGACTAGGACTCCGTTCCAAACTTCTGCTAACAGCAATGCCAACTAGGAGCATGGTGAATTGTGATTTTCCCCAGCATAGCTGTGCCAACCGAAGCCCCAAATGACTCCGTTGTTCTAGCAAAAGAAAATGTGCTTTTCCTTGTACAACTTTTCCTGTGCGGGGCTGTGGCCAGGTACGGTTTTACTGTATAAACACCAAATGCAGCTTCACTGGCAGCTCTGCAGCCTTCTGTCTGCACGGATGAAATGCCCCTAAGCACAGGCATAAGAGCACAGTATGTCACACTTGGGTTGTTAAGCAGGGCTGAAGGTTGAAGCAAATTATTCTTTTAACTTGAGACTGTGTACAGCAGGTCTAAAAATCCACTGCATCCTCACAGAGGCTTTGCTGTTCTCTTTGCGGTGAGGTGTTTACTCAGAGGAAGCTGTTGTGAACTTAAAATATGCAAGGTTGTTTTTTGTTTTTTTCTTTTGTGCACAGAAAACAACTTCTTTCATTCCCTACAATTTCTAGGGGAAGGGAGAACTGCACAGAGCCCTCGATGGATGTCTTTCTTCAGGTAGAAGAAAGAGCCAAGCAGGCACAGCAAGTTAAAAGAATAATTTGCTTAGAAAGTTAGAATCGTGATAGAGAACCTAGAGTCATTCTGCCTGTGGAGATCAGAGGGGTCACAACATGATTGCTGGAGACAAGGCAGGTTTCAGGTGCAAGCTAAACGAAGAAAAGTTGGGAGTTCAGTGTTTTATTAGGGAACAAATGTTCCTGCAGTTCAGGCATTTGAAAATCGCATTAACCCGGAAAAGCAAAAGCAGGAACAAGATACAGACATGAACGTAATAGATGCTGACTGCAGTGGCTCCAGGGCAGATGCCAGCCCTTACTTCTGCAGTGGAGGTCACAGAAGAACCTTTTTGGTTCTTTTTTTCCCCCTTTTTCTTTCAAACCAGCATTACATCGTGTGTTTAAGTGACAAAAATAGCTCACTGTTTAGGAAGAGGCCAAACACGGGTGTTACTCTGTGTGTCTCAGCCACTTTACCACAGCTACACCCAAAGATCACCTGGTCACTTGAACACTTGTGGTGACACATAAAGGGGAGGGAAGGCAGCTGTAGAATAATCTCCTTGTGGAGGGGACTCTCCTGCAGGCACAGGGAGCAGAGCCAGCCTGACCACATCTTCACCTGCCCAGGCAAGAGGCCACAATGCCCAATTCTTCACTAACACACACAGGCACCAAAGGGCTCTTGCAGTTATGAGCTGCACATGCAGCCAGGCAGTTTTGGAGCTGAAAGATTTTGGGCAAGTCACTGAACTGCAGCTCAAGTCTGTCTTTTTTTTTTCTCTGAAGCAATAATTAAAGTGTCATTTTTTACACAGATGGCTGCAGGGGTTCCCTGTTGTGTGGGCTTGGGTCACGATCACAAAGCTAAACACAGTAAATGCTTCAAGTCTCACCTGTGTGGATTCTTTTACTCTGTGCTGGTTAGTGACATAAAAGAACTTTGTATTTGCAAAACAGCTGGTCCTCAATTAGGAAAAGTGCATATGCAAAAATTATGGCCACTAGACATGCATAGAAAACTGAATTTATGGAATAGACTCCAAAGTCCTCCTTACAACTTTCCTTCCTCCCCTGAGGTTCAATTTGTGTTTGGTCCCCGTGCACAAAGGAGAAGGGCTTAAAATGGACAGACACTCTTATGCAAAAACACAGCACTGTGCCCAGATGCCTGATGTTGGTATAATTAATTTTCTTCTGAACACTCATAATCCCAGAAGGTATCACCTGGGATTCAGAGCAGAGCATTTAGGCAATGCAAACTCTTCCAAGGTTAGGTGAAAATGAGCTGGGTGTTTATTTGTTTAAACCAGAATCCATACTGTAGGCTGACAAGGCCTGGAATTATAGAAGGTTTGGCCATGCATAAGCTTGATTTTTCTCGCATTTAAATGTCACTGTCAGCTGTAGGCAGTGTTCCAGCTTGTGAAGTTTTACTGAAACTGGAGGCAACGCTGAACTTGACAGAAATGTGATTGTAGGGCTTAATTGAAAGAATGAGCCTGCTATTACAAATTAATGTGGAGAAGACAGCCATGGTGGAATCTGTCGTCAGGTCCATATGGTCCTGCACCGCTCATGGATCATGGAGCCTGTCGTGCATTTACCCTCACAGGAGCCACTCTGTTTCCAGGGAGCTGTTAACCCCATTTACAGCTGGAAAATAGGAGCTAGGGGGGTTACCTGCCTTCCTCGAAGGCACAGAAAGGAACTGATCAAGGATAACTGCTAATCTCTTCTTCCTTTCCAGATTGCTTATGATTTTTCCCTAAAGAAAATCACTTATCTGATAAACTTATATTACGGGCTGCAGAGAAGTGTGTATTATGCACACCAAGAGAAGCGGTGTCTTCTAAAAATAAATCATTACAAGCCATCCTGGTTTTTGCAATTTACTGCAATTGCAGTTTGTTTTTCAGTTGAAAGATCTCAAACTTATCATCTTACAACTGAATGAAATAGTAACTGTTAAAATGTTACTGGTTGATTACTGATTATCTGCGGGTCATAATTTTATTTTTTCCCTGAAAAATTACTTTTATTTTTTTAAATGAAAACTGTAACACTTTCAGCTACCAGCTCTACACAGACACAAAATTATTTTTCCTGATATA
>VYZR01009361.1:0-17001 GCA_013400675.1 Oxylabes madagascariensis | reverse complement strand
CTGGACTGACTGACAAGCTTTACAGTAATCTGAAGGCTTATGTTTTGCTTTCAATTAAAGTGTTAAATTGTGCATGTGAAAAGAAATGCAATTCTCTCTACTTCTGAAATAGTTGTTAAGATGTGACAATTTTTCATTTTAACATTTTTCATTTTGAATTTTAGCTGTAGGAAATAACCTTCCTAGCTAAAACTTCTGTGAGTTTTCATTTAAGGAAATTGTCTCTTAATAAAAAAAATCCTTTCTAAAGACTTTTACAGGCTCTGGTTCTCCTACAAGTCAATGAGAATTCACTTATTTATGTGAGTAGTTAAAAGTAGCACAGAAAAGATGGAAATACAGACCAATAGGGTTCTCTTCACCACTTTAAGTTCTGATGTAAGCTTTTTGGAGTGTGAGGTTATCCCCTTTTATGCTAAGTAAGTATTAATGGCTGAAATAATCACTTCAAACTATCTTGCTTTAAATCAGTGTAGGCCTGAGAAGACAGCTACAGTGTCTGCTTCTAGGCAGTTGCTAAAAGCAGACCTATCTTAAAAATCTTGCCATTGACCTTGTGCTCTCCACTCGGGGCTTTGTATTACTTTGAGTATTTTGTGAAAAGCTCACTGCAGTGTCTGATGCCAGTTAGACACGCTGTCGTTCAAAAATAGAAGAGGAAGGAAAGAATTTGCTATCTGTCAGACGAATGCATTGTGGCATTACAATAAATCTCTTCATTGCTACCTAGTAGTTCTATTTAAATACCATTTCCACGCTTGGAAAAAAAACCCAAACTACTAAACAAGAGACCCACAAGCAAACAAAACAAAAAGCCCAAACCCACCCAAAATGTCTTTCATAAAGCTTTCACATAGTCCTTAGAAAGCAGAGGTTCTAACTAGCATTGTGTTAGAAATGCCAGACACAGCTACGTGGAGCTGAGTTCTGTGGCTTTTAAAATTCCTTGCAGATTGACTTCAACCCACAGCAAATGGATTCATTGCATTTTTCCCCTGCTGACAAAACCTGGGTGTTTTAAATAATTATTTAGTTACTAAGTTGAAAAATAAACCCATTTATTCTGTCATAGAATACTTGGTTATTATTATCTTTGGTTTTCTTGTCCGGAAGAAGTCCTGCGTCACTGATTTCATTTGCATTCATTTTTTTTTGACTTAAACCTTTATTAAAATCCTGATGTTAATATGTATATATTTTAATGATTTACTGCTCTGCAAAAATGTTTTTAAAAAGTAATTGTATCATCGTTGTGATAGACATTGAAAAAAATAGCTGTATTTTGTATCAACAGTATACTGCAGAAAAAATGCTGGCTTTTACACACTGCTCAGAGAAGGAGGCCCTTTAAAAGTTATAGAAGCATGCCTGGAACTTTAATACTATTCTTATGTTGAAAGCCTTCTTTTATATGTTGTTGTTATGATTATATTTTATAATATGTACTTGAAAATAAAAATAGGTATGTTGCTTTTTGATACTATTTTTGTACTTGTGTTTTTTCTACAGAAACTAAGTAATGACATGATCCTCAGCTAGCTGACTGACTGACTGAAAACGTGACTAGACATGGTTCCTGTGGACAGTGACAGCTTTTTTCAGTGACAACAGTGACAACTTTTTTTTTTTTGTTAATTGTTACTTAGTTGATCTCTCTATGATCCTTTTTCTTTCTGAATATGCAGACATGCAGTTTTGAAAATTATGTAGGCATTAAAAACTGTAAACTGGTGGTTGTTCTTGTAATAGTATATAACTTGTATTACAGAAATAGCTCTTGTTTTTACCTGAATCCTTCCTATAAGATGGAAATTACGATGATGGAGGAAATAAAGGAGCCAGCATTTTCTGACTTGACTGGTTAATTGATAATGATTCAGATTCTGTTAAAATAGAAGACATCTCTCATGATCCAAATAGCATTGAAAAGTGAAGTACAGCAGTAAATTCAAAGAAAATTAAGTAACTTTAACAATGCTAGCAGACATACAGTATTAATCTAGATTTAAGAAAATACCAAGAAAATAATTCAAAGTACACTCTTAAATATTTTGTTGCTTTGGGCCAAAATTATTCATTATGCTGTTTAGTGAAAGGAACATTTGTCAGACTACCAAAACTTCTTATATTTATGCTTTCTTATCCTAAGGTCTTCTGGCTATAACTGTGGGGGAATTGTGGAGTCTAGGGCTGTGGGTTTGTTTTTGTTAGTTTAGAGGGGTTGGGGTGTTTTGTTTGTTTGGTTTTTTTTCCCCAGAAGCTTTCAATGCATATGTTCAAGTAAGAGTTGGACAAGTCAAGTTTTCAGCAGGATGAAGATGATTTTGGCACTGATGGAGAGTAAGTGAAGATAGTTCAAATAAGTATATGCGCAGATAATTTTCAAATGCCATTACTTTTCCATGTATTCCTGTATACTACTTGCTGAATTGGAAATATCCTGGTTATTAAAATACGATATACAGATAAAATTGAGGAATTCCAGTTGTATGCACTCTGGAGGAGAAGCATGCCCTTGGGTGCTTCCTACTTCCCAGCATCTCCCATATGGTCCCATCACCAATTGGTTCAGAAGTTTAAATTCCAAGTAACCATGTATTTAAACTCAGTTGTTTTGTTTTTTGTTTCCGTTTTTGTGTGGGTTTTTTTGTTGTTTTTTGGGGGTTTTTTTTAAGAACATTAGAATTCAAATGCTCAAATGGGAGCAAGTTGCAGAGTAAAGGTTGCCTGAGAAACCTTTTCCTTCCCTCCATTCCAGTAGTACCTGTTAAAAAGCAGTCCTTGATGACACACCAGCAGCTCTTTTCCCCAAGTGCAGTTGTTTCATTCAGCACAAGGAACTCAATTGAATAAGGGCTGCATGGTTAACCATGCTGTAAAATTCCTGCTTAATTTGGTGTAGCTGTTAGAAATTAGTGGAAAAAACAGGTTTATGGTTGAACCTGAAGAACTGGATCCTGTCTCTGACTCTAGCCCAAAGGCTGGTTGTAAGGAGGGTTGCTATTTCTCTTGTGTTCCCCTGAAAAAGTCCCAGTTTGGTTGCTGTGTTGGGTTTTCTGTTTGTTTACTTGGTTGGTTTTGGTTGCTTTGTTTGGTTTTTTTTTCCCATCCTTCATGGTAAATCTCAAGTAACATTTGGGAATTTTCTCTCTTTGCACAGGGGAAATAATTCTGGCCAGGTTGCCATAAATCCCAAACTCCAGAACTGTCAGGCAGCACCTTTGCAGCCTTAACTGTTCAGTCAATGTGTGCAGTGAGTCCAGTGTTTTCAGAAAGCACGAGTCCTGTTCTGTGAACATGGAGAGACACCATGCTAGCACAGAGGGTCTGACACATGCTGCAGAACCTGTGTGGTCTGGTGGATCTGCACACTACCAGGTGAAATGCTGAGAACCCCTGTACAGGCAGCTGAAAAACCCCAAATTCTCATTTGTATGGTAGAATTGGCCTCTTGATGAGTCTCCTGTGCAAAGATCCCCCGTTTAGTGAGGTGGATGCCTGTGTGTTTGGGGGATATAAACATCCCCAGGAGGGTAAACACTCAAAAATTAAGTAACTGGTGGTGGTGTTTGGCCATCCAAAATGGGAAGGAAGAATCATGTTGGAATGGTTCTAACAGTTGCTGGAGGGAGCATTCAACACAAACAGAGGGTTGGAAGATACCCTTTACAGCTTGAAGTGATGTTACAAATTAGAACAGTGCCATTTTCTAGTTGTTCTCGATCTTGTTTTTATTGCTACATGTCTCTGGGAATAGTGGGCTATTGCACTCCCTGGGCATGGAAGATCAGTGCTCTGCATGCACTCCTGCTTTGGGCTGTGGAGCTCCCTTGCCAGCTTGTTCAGTCATCAGGTTTGCAAAGAGAATTGGGCTGGAGCTGAAAAAAAGGCTTTTTGAGGGTTTTGGTGTGTTGTGCAGTATCTGTGCTTTAATGTTGGCAAGTAGAATTTAGCATGCTTACCTCGAAGTGACTTAGATTTCAGCTGTGTTCATCAGCCATAGTTTCTGTTGGTGTTGAACAAGACTTTTTTACCTTGAAAAGGAGATAATAGAGATTTCACAAATCACACTAAATTGTGTGAATGTCCAGTAGAAATAATTTTATCCATTTATTGAGTCATAGCCATTTGGTCAGCAGAGGAATCTTCGTGTAACTGCCAGAAGATATTAATTTGTTTATGTTGCCTGAATGTCTATATGAAGGTATTTCTGATCATGAAGTGAGAAAAGGCCATCCTCAAGAGGGCTGTGCATCTTGAATAAGATCCGTGAGTCAGTGATTGCAGTTCCCCACATCCTGGCGCTCCTGAGACCTTTCTTTGGTGGCACAAACCTCTACTAGAGAAGCTCACATGGAGGCAGAGCCCAGGTTTGCAATGCACAGTGCAATTGGATTTCCTTTGCATCCCTCCTCATTCTTCCTGTTCACGGTCCTTCTTCTGACCCGGGGCACTCTCATGTTTTTTCTGCTCTGTCTACAGAGAGATCATCTACCATCTGCAATGCCAGGCACCTCCAGTCTTTCAATTACTGTAGCAGTGAGAGAAAAGGAATAATCGTATGTGAAGGGGAAGCTGTTGAAGGTGAACACACCATGTGATTATGTGGACAGCTTCAATTCAGGAAAACATATCATATTCTCACCATGCCGTTTTCCTGAACTTAAATTGTATTTGTTAAACATTCATTTAAAATTTCATCAAAGATTCTGATCAAGTTTTTCCCAGAATGTCAGACTAGAACTGCTGTTATAGTGGTACATTTTCTCCAAAATAAAATTAATTAATGATAAATTAAATATTCATACAAGTTTGATTTCATCTTCTTTAACAGTATATATCTGCCTACTCCCATATCTTAATTCTTTTATTAGGAATTTTTCTTGAAATTCTGCAGACCTTGGGAGGGTGGAGCTTTGTCCAACACAAAGTGTGGGATATCCAAATCCAATGTTAACATGCAAGATCTAATAGACAATATCTGCAGGACTTTATTAAGACTGAAGAGTTAACTGCTCATCAGACCCTACTCTATATTTAGAGAAAGTGTTTACAAATCCTGAGCTTGGGAGTACAGAAGTTTCACTGGGAATTCTTCCAGCTCTTCTGACCAAGTCTGTCTTCGGAAAGTGCTAGTGAGTAAATTTTTCCAATGCCATTTTAAAAGATACAGGGTGATCTTAACAGAGTAGAATATGTGGACACCAAAACTATTGAAAAAGGAAATATATGCTGGAAGTGTTTTCTAAACTTGAAATAATAAGCAGCTTCACAAATAAAATGGCAAGATGGCTGAAAGTTATTTTAAGTATTGGAATGCTGATTATCCTCACGCTTGGCACACTAAATCCCAGTTCTAACATGTCTGTTATAGCTAAGGATAGCAGGAGTGAAGTTATGTTTAATCAGCAAAACAAAATCAAAGGCAAACAGGTGAATACATGCAGTGCATGTTTTGACCCACTGATATTTAAATTTTAATCAAGTCCACAAAATTAATTTCTATTCTGAATTCACTTCTTATAATAATGTTGGGGGACATTAAAATTTACTGTCTTTCTTCTGTGTGGTAACATAGCAACTAAGCTACTTAATTTAAGGCCGTAATTTTAGACATGGGTAAACATAAACATTTTAGACATAAACAGGTATCACAGTAAGTTTTACTTACTGATCCCGTTTAAAGGCCAAGGATACAAAAATGGCCCCGATGCTCATATATAACAGCATTCTTGGAATTTTATCCTTGAGACCCTCTGAAACTCTTTGAAGCTAGGTAATCTCTGTTGCTTTGGAACAGTGAATTATTTAGGTAGTTCTCAGAGAGTGCAGAGGAAGTTGTACCACTGTGACCCTTTTAAAGCTATTCTAGTGGAGTTACTAAGAAAATGTCCTTTAAGTACTGAAGCTTGAAAGAACTGAGTCTAGAACAGAAAGTAGAGGGCTGGTAATAGGCAGCACGGTTATAAGGATTGTAGTTACAACACTTCCAACTGGAGTTTTTTTCTCTGTTGTTTAAAATGTATAGCTTAAAGTCTTTATACTGCTTTGGTTTTGCATTCTACACAGTAAAGAAACCTTACACTGTACTGAAAATGAGGCTGTGGGACTACTACCCACTGCTAAAATCAAGTATGAAAGAAACATGTTATCTTTGAGTGGATATAGTTAACTGTACTATCAACCATATAAAGTTTGTTTATGTGAGATTGAACCACTCCAGCTGATATATCACGTTTGCCTTCAGAAATTCTTGGAGTTCTGATAAACTGCATTTCAGATTTGCTTTTCAGGTTTCTAGTTTCTTTTATTTAATTGGGATAGTCTAAATAGAACTCTTGTAAATTGTAATTACCTATGTAAGATACTTACCTGTAACTTCAGTTCTGCATCATCTCTGGGTGTTTCTACTTCCCTTTCCAGTTTCTTTAATGAGAAGACATAGTTTTCCTTTTTCCTTTTGGGATGTCCAAGAATAGTTTAGATTTTATTTTTTGTGATGATCTATGAATATGGAAAGTACTTTTGGTATATTCTATGCATATCTTATGTCATTATGCTTCTCTTGCTATGTACTGCCCCAATCTTGTACAAAGGATAGTAGAAAATGGTGCAGAAATGAATAGATCAGTGCATATGGACTATCACTGCAGAAACTGATGAGCAAAATGTTGAGAAGATAAAAACAGTTTTCCCAAATTCTCTTCAGGGGAATGGAAGAACATTCAAATGGAAAGATCAAGAACTAGGAGACCGATTTCACTCCCAGGGGAAGGTGGGAAAAGCAGGAGTATGCTTTCATATGTAGGGATGCTGCTTGTCTCTGGTTTCTCACACCTAACTGTGCAGGAAGAAAATAAACAGTTTGAATGGCTGTACAGGACTGTGTAAAGGTCCATTTAATCTGATATCCTGCTCTCTACAGTGCTGGGAAACTGATGTCAGGGAAAACAGGGCAGATAGAGTGTCCTTTCTTGGGCAACTCAACAGGCAGTGGGCTGGCACCTTTTCAGCAGGAACTGCAAAGGAAATTGTTGTGCCTACAGCCGTCCTTCATTCATTTGTATAACCCCAGCTTAAAAACCTCTGTCTTTTCAGCTTCGTAGTGTAGTATAGACGCAAGCCCTCTGATTTAATAACACTGTATGAAAAGGTTTTTCCCAGTTGTTTTAAATCCTCTGCCTGATCATTTGCTGAGTCTTCCCAAAGTCTTGTGTGATAAAAAACAGCACGTGATCGCTTCCTGTCAGCCTACTATGTATCATTGAGGGGTTTATAGATCAAAAGACAATCCTTTCTCAGTCTGCTCTTCAGCTAGAATTATCTTCTCACACAAATGCACTCCCCTACCTCTGCATATATTTTTTTTCAGTTGCATATGTGCATTTTCTAGTTTCACATTATCATATGAAGGAACTGAAACTGTACACAGCACTCAAGTGAAAAGATATTTACATAGGGTTGTAATGAGCTTTCCTGCTTTGTTTTCTGCTGCATTCGAAGCAATTTCTAACATTGTTTGCCTTTTGGACTACTGCTGAGTAGCAAACCGATGTTTGCAGAAAACTACTCACAATGACTCCAAGTAATAAAGGCTAATTTATAGCCCATTTTTATGTAAGTTTAGTTAGGGTTATTTTCATTACTGTTTACATTAGTTCCCAGTTATTGACATAGACTTTCAGCCACCATCTCATTGCCCTTTTGCTTGCTGTTGTCAGATCTTTCTACAACTGCTCAGAATCAGTTTTCATTTTGCCTACCATGCGTAATTTTGCATCATCAGGAAACTGTTTTCACACAAGTAATTTTAGGCTATTTAGTGCTCATATAGAAGCATTCTAAGAGGACTCAAAGAAGGAAGTAAATGTTTTGTTGGGTGGTCAGTATCTGTCAAAAAAAAAAGGGGATGTTGATCTGGTTACTGGATCCCAGTCCTAATGGCAGCTGTGCTTTCTGATTCCTGGAGATGGCTCTTCGCTCCTGTGGCACTCCCCTACTCTAGGGCACATCCAGTTTCCAACTGCTGGTGCCTGCCTTTCTCCTTTCACAGCTTCTGCTTGCTATGAGCCTGCCTCCCAAGGTCTCCCTCTGCCTAATTTGTGTATCATCACACACTCTTAAATGCTCTTTGGTGCTCTACTTCATGCTTTTCTTCAAAGCACTTCAGTTCACTGGTTACTACTACTGTACTCTTGCAGTTTTTCATAATTCAGTGAGTTTGCAAAAATGCAAGGTGTAATTGACAAAAATCTTTTTTAAAAATGTGTCTCTTACCTATGCCTTGCCTACAGGTACTGTTTTGCCAAACACACACCCCCCAATAAATGACAGCCATGAAACAACAATACTGCTTATTACAGGAGAAAAAGTATTTTCTTTAAGTTCTGTAAGTTAATATTTTCAATATTCATAGATCTGTTTATCCTCAGCATAGGGCTGGTAAGCAAATGTTTCATTTTATATTTAGTAAACTTCCCTGCTGTCTGATTTAAAGAATGGGAATGACTACAGTTATCTATGAATCAGTTCTATATAATTAAGACCTTAGATGTGTATACATAGCACTTTTTCATCCACCTATGTAACATAACTATTATTTTAAAACAATATTTAAGCTGCCCTTCTACATGTTTGTTTCTCTTTGGTTTAAGTATAGGCAAATTAGTGAAAAAACCCAAACCTCTGTAGAATAGCCACTTAAGAATTTGGTGTCAAGATCATAAGAGAATATTAAAGAATAAGTTGTTCAGAAACAAGTGCGCTAATTAACAATAGAGTTTTCTGGAATTTCTTTCAGGTCACAGATTGAGTGACCTCTTGTCTGAAATGGTGGTTTTGAATGAACCTTAAGACATCTCTATCTCCCTGCCCTGTTATTTATTTCTTTTAGAAGAAAAATAAATGACTACATTCCTGGTATTATTGTTTAGAAGAGACTAAAAAATCATAATTGTGTTAAACACTGTTACAGTCATCAAAGGACTTTCCCCACTATGGCAACGTCTCTAAAGAAGCTGCATGAGGGGATCATAAGCGGTAATCCTTTCTGTTTCACCCCAACAGAGGGGTGGTGCTCGGGTGTTCCCATGGACACCTGAACATATTAACCCATTGAACTCTACATTTCATGGCATCCCCCAACGGAGAAGACCAGAAGAGGAGTAACAGGATGTCATCTGGATCCATGGGTGGTGATATCTTTCTATCACGGTGTCGTTCTCTCTGTCATTCTCTTCCCTCCTGACTCCGCCTGCTTGCTTTTTCCTATTTTTCTCTCTCTCCTGCCCCCCCGTTCCCCCCATTTACTGGCAAATAATATCGCTACTATTGACTTTGGCACATTGCCTCATTCACACCTTAACTGGGGGAGAGGGATTGTGCTCTAATAATCTGATCTTAAATGTTTTCTAGAATGTATGTGGCTTCGTACTTAATCTTTCTGTGGATTTTACAAGAAAACTTACTCTCACCCTCCAAAGCCCTGCTTAATGTTTTTCCTACTCCAGCTCTGGGAAACTGAACGCCAAAAAGAAAAAAAAAGTGTTACTTAATGAATTTCCTAACTTTATTCAACCACATTGAAAATGAGACTTGCAGGTTCAGCTGAAAGAATAAAGCTTTTTTCCAAGAAGCTTATCTGAGAAGTTACACAAAAAATACTATGTCAAGGGATCCTTCTATGGAGGTCTCTGCTTTAATAGGAAAATGACTATGGCTTTTGTATGCCAGGGTGCCCAAAATGATCCTTTGTTGCACGATAGTGCCAAATCTGGAACTGCTAGTTTGGGAAATATGGAAAACATAAACCAGCATCACTCAGCCTGTCTTTGCCTAATGAATAGTGTAGGTTCAATAATTTATAGAATGCTGTAAATCTTCTTTTTCAGAGGTATTTGCCCTTTTTTCCCATTCTCTTATTGAAATTTGCTGGTGGTGGCATCTAGTTCTCCAGGGATTTCAATTGATTTTCTTGGACGACAAAATCTATTTCCAATCTTGTTACCGTGAACCAGGGAGCAGGGCTGAGGTGGGGGGTGTAAATAGTAGGAGTACAGCTGCTGAGAGAGGGAGAGAGGCCTCAGAGCCATCTCTGGGGGGCAGGAGGTATGCCAGCCCTGGGGACAGGGAATGACCAGGCCCAGGCAGAAGGACCAGGGTGCCAGAGGCGAGTCACTAACCAGACAGATGATTCTACAACCTGTCTGCTGCACAGCAGGGTGACCTGTTCCACTCCATGGCTTCTCTACACAAGACAGTCCGGCTTCCCCTTTCCAAAGGTGTGTTTAAGCTATCAAGGATGCTGTAAAAGCTGTGATGGAGCATCTACAGGGAAGAAAAAACAACTCCCCCTCCCCAAAAACCTAATACAAATTAAATCAGAGGAGTAATTTCTATGGCAGCTTTCTGGCGCATGTAATGTGTTTTTTTACAACCTCCCATTATCGGATGACAATGATTGATCAGCTAACGCAGTGACCACTGCGGGAGGGTGACAGTGCAAAGTTGGGTGTCGTGCTTGTGTCACCAAGCCCGGGTGGGGAAAGGCCCTTAGGCTGCCGCTGACACCCTGTCCCTCGGCGGCACCCCTTTGTGTGACACCATCCTCCCGCCCCCGGCACGGGGGTCCCTCTCGCTCCGGCACAGCCCCGCTGCTGCCCACGTGCTTTCCCGTTCAATTCCAGACCTGATGTCATGACCGAAGCCGGTCAGGCGGTCCCCGCCGCTGCCCGGTTTCTCGGACACGCCGGCAGCGCCCCGGCCCGGGGCTTTGCGGGGCGCACCGGGGCCAGGCACGGCGAGGTGCGGAGCGAGCCCGGCGCCGCCCCTCCGCTGCGCTGAGCCCGCAGCGCAGAGATGCGCCGGTGTCAGCCCCGGCTTCCCCGGCGCTCCCCGAAGTCGTGATTTTTTTCTCCCTTCCCTGCAGAGCGATTTAAAATGCTCCAATAAACTGTGTGGTCTGTGAGGTTCAGTTACAGATGAGCTATTGCCAAGTTGATGCACTCTTAGGATACCTTTTTGTTTTCATTCTGTTTTTCTCCAAAAAAAGCCAGGAACGGCCTGTATTCCCAATTTGCTACCAAGGCTGCAAATCCCTTCCAAGCACTTTGAAGATGTATGGATTCATTAAAACTGATGTTTGGAAATCATGCGTTTGCCAGAAGTGCTGATGCTTAAAATGACTGTATGACGTGAATTTTGCCATTGGCTCGTCATTTCATGTCAGTTTCTAATTGCTGTCGTGTGCTGGGAGGATACATTGGTGATTTTCTTCCCGAAAGCTTCGGCAATGCAGGTGCCATGGACTAACAGTAACTGAAACAAAAGACCTTAATGGACTTTTCAGAGCAAATTAGGAAGCCAAGGTTGAACAGCAAACGTCAGTGCGACTTGTATGGGGTCGCATGAGAGAACAAAAGTATTCACAAATCTTATTTGAGAGTTAAGTGAAAAGTGTTCCTTAAATAGACTATTACTCAGTAGATGAAAAAAAATGCTTAGTGAAGGTGTGAGGAAATTGCTATTTTAGGACTACAATTAACTATATCAGCTCAATTTTAATGGAACTAGTACATTTAATTGCATTCCTAACAGATTTTCTGTTCTCTAGATGATTAACTTGCAGAATGATACCAGCTCAAAGATTAAAATCTCATCAAGTATCTAATGATTTCTCTACAGTGTAATTGTGTTTGGTTTATAATAGTTCTTTTCTAATAACCAGCCTTTGCCCATACAGTTGTAGATACTATAATTAGACTTTTTTGTCTTGGTGTAAATGACACGACCTTGACCTTTAGAGGTTAAGCAGATGTCGTTGTTATGGATCTTATATGTTTAGTGAAGCATTTTTATGTATATAATAAACATTGTTTTCTTTTTGTTTAAAAACTACACAAGGAGACTACTTTATCTTTTCTCTCCTCCTTAGATAAATTAACAGCGATATCTACAACACTGGTTATTTGAAAACGTAAAGGCTTTATATTTAAACAACCTTTTCTTTCCAAGTACGTGGCAGGATGTATATCTGGAAAGCAATATTGCAGGGTTTGTTACTGAAGACTCCCTAGACATTTCCCCTTGCTACTGCAGGCTGAAAGAGGTACTCTTTGTTGTACTGTAGTTCATCAAGCACGTTTCTTCCACTTCCCATTAATTTGCTATTCCAGATCCTCCAGAGCTCTTAGAGCTGTACTGTTGGGGCCTTGTCTGCAGCCTTGCTTATTGCTGGAAATTTTTTGCTCTTAGCCCATTCAGGGAAGCTATTCCTAAATGTCTGCGATGCGAACACTGGTTCGCGTATACCTACAGGAACACGTGTGGGCTTTTTTTCCGAGTGCTGGTGTTGAACGACTGTACTCTGTATATATTTATATGCTGAGACGTGATTTTTATACAGCCATCAAAAACATGATTTTACTCACAGGTGTGAGAGTTACTGTGCATCTAAGCAGTCATGTGGACGTTTTTACAAAGCCGCCATGGCTATGGAAAGTTAAAGCTCTATGACTTGTGTAATAGGGCACTTCCCGGCCTCCTGCTCTATTACAAACGGTGGTAGACATGAGACTGCTCTCCTTTGCCACTTCTTTCTCCAGTCCACTCTGGAGATGAGAGCAGAGAATGTTCATACTACTTCTTCCTTTAGTCCCTGGGCACACGTGTGTGTGATTGTGCATGTGTGTACCCCTGGGTGCTGTACATTTCAGCTGAGCCACAGTCTACCGATGGATTTCTTGGTGTGATGGAAGTGAATGCTTTTGCTCTTGCTTTTCCAAATACATGTGATATCAGCATGGGTTTTTCCCTGAGAATTTATGCTTCTTTACTGTGGGGCTTTGTCTCAGGAGGGCTGTATTTCGTAAGGGACTTTAGTCAGCCTTTTGTGCCTGTGCCATGCTAGAAAACCTACTGCCACTGCAGTGGGAGATGGGAAGGAACTGCCAGTGCTTTGCTGCTAAAGATGTGTGTGTTTATATTTTTAATGTGTGTGTATGTATAAAATGAGCCTGTCCTAACAGTTTAATTAGCCCCTCTGCCTCATGTATACGGTAGCAAATACTTGTACGTTACTCCTGTATTTTCTAGTATTTTTTTTAAACACTGAACAATCGAAACGATTCCTAGAGATTTCTGGGTGTTTTTTTTTTCCTGGTAACTAAATGTTTTCTGGTTTTGAAGCATTTGACTATCCTGATATGGGAAAAGGCAACGGTTTCTGTAGATAATTTTCATGGGAAATGTTACTCTGGGCAATTAGACTTCAAAAAGGAATTTCTCCAAGGATTTCCTTCAGGCTTGTGTTTCTTTCTTAAGCTAAGTTTAATGAGATTCAAAAAAATCCTTCACAGTGGAATACTAAAGTAAATGCTTAATCTGGGGGAGGGAGTTGTGTTGGTGTGTTGAATTTGCCATATCAGCATTGTAGGTGTTGAAGGAAGCCGCAACAGGTACAGTACACAAATGAAAGTAAACATGCTTAGGGCATTCGAGGGATGTTGGATTTCTGGCAAATTTAAAATATGGCTTTGGTCTTAAAAAGGAAACCCCAACTGCCACGAATCTAGTGAAAAGAAAGCTATATAATGAGGGGCCAGGTAACATAAGCTGACTTTGGTTGTAATGTTATGAAATATTAAGGAATACATAGTTATAGAGTCATAGAATGGTTTGAGTTGGAAGAAACCATGACAGGTCTGCTAGTCCAACCTCTTGCAATGAACAGGGACATTCTTCAGCTAGATCAGGGTGCTCAGAGCCCCATCCAACCTGGCCTGGATATTTCCAGGGATGGGGTATCTACTACCTCACAGTTCCAGTGTTTTGTCACCATCATCATAAAAAACTCATTCCTTGTATCTATTCTGAATCTACCCTCTTTTAGCTTACAGCCATTACCCCATATCCTATGGCTGTTGTCTTAGGCCCTGTTAGTAGAGTTTGTGCTATGAGTGGTGTTATTGTATTTGCAATTAATTTCACCATCTCCATACCAAGGTTTTCTGAGCTGTAAACACAAACCTACAACTTTCAGCTATTTCTTGTAAGTTAGAATACAGACATGGAGGCAGTTAAATTTTGGTTTTTTTAAATGCTGGTGCTGTATATATCCTAGTAAATGGTGTTTCTAGCACGTCCCTCTTATGGGGTTATTCCTTTTAAAAGAGTTAAAAAAGGATGAAAGAACCTTTGGTGCTGACAGCTGATAAACCAGTAAAAGGGGGAACAGCTAAATGTGAAATATGGAAAATGGGAGAACACCACAAGAATTACTCTGTGTAGGCAGTCAAACTTGTGTCTTTTAGGGAAACTTCTGGGCTGCATTGACTTGTTAAGATTAAGGGAGGCAAAAAGTGAACAGTACCAAAAACAGGGTTGGTTTTGTTGCTGTTTTTCCTTTTTTTAATGGGAATTGGCCCAAGTGATGCCTAAAGGGTCCTTCCAACCTAAATTATTCTTTAATTTTGTTTTGTCATTATAAGTGAAACCCAGAAAATTGTTTATTTTCTATTAATAGTGAAAAATAGATGGTGCTCAAAAACTCAGAATTGTTCTTTTTCTGGCATATCTATATATCTATCTCCTGTGGAATTTCCAGATAATTTTAAAGCTGGTTCCAAGTGAAATGTTTCAGTCTGTGCTGAGGGCTATTTACAGTTATGGGTGGTAGCAGCAGGTAGGGAGATAGTGAATTTCCAAGCTTGTTTTTCTGAGATATCTGCAGACTGGTTGCTTAAATGGTTTCAGTGTGAGCCCCTCCATCACCAACTCAAAAATCAAAAACAATTGTATGTCATTACTTGTTACCTGTAACTTTGAAAAGAGAAGCTTTGAAGGAAGAGTAGGAGGAGTAAGTTGGAGATTGAAGGAGAGTGAGAGGTTGGGTCTGGAATGTATGGCGGTCATAATATGGTTAAATTAGCAGAGCTGTATAGTGATTCTTAGAAAAGCCTCATTGTAGCAGAGCATTTTGAAATTGAGTTAAATAATTCCCTTTTCTTTTTTTTTCTGTTCCTTAAAGGTGAGTATATTTTAATACTAGTTGAGAGCACTTAAAGGAGATAACGGTTGCATTAGTTTGAGGTGTAAAAAAAAGAAGTCTCTAGTTGATTGTGAGTTTAATATAGAATTGCAAAAATTTTAATTAGCAGGTGTCATTGCTAGATTCGAAGATTAGGTTTTCTACCAAAAAATCCTCTGTGAAAAGTGGTTTTCTTGCTGTCTTTTTGCTGGAGGATGATATCTGTATTTCTCACACAGTCCAGTCCCTTGGCATATTTAAAAGGTTCTGTGTTCCTCAATTAGACCCTCCTCCCATTCCAATGTATTTTTCCACCCTTATTTTGAGAAGCTGAGAATAGGATGGGTAAGTTGAACCTACTCAGAATTTAGCAGATAGCAGTCTTGATTATGATCTTTCACAGTGTGATCTGACTGCTTACATTCGTAACTCTGCTAAAATAGTTTTATTTTCCTTTTTTTTCAGTGGAAATTGAGAGGTGGACATGCTTCTAGCCTATAAACTACATAAACCCCTTGTTACTTTTCAGTTCTCATGAAATTTGTGAATATCACAAAAATCATGCTTAGTCCCTATTGATTTACATATTTCTAGCAGAGATGCAAAGGCACTGGAGGATTCTCTACTTAAAAGTCTGGATTAACAGATCTCTATGTGGTATCAAATGTAGTCCCACTCTCTAATGCAATAGCTGTTCTGTTGGTATGAGGCTTTTCTAAAGCCTATATTATTCCCAATTAAATTAGTGAATTATGATTGTGAAGGATGCAGAGATGTTAAAATGATGCTTTGGATCCTTTACGTCTGTACAGTAAGGCATAGATCTGGGATGGGTTTGTTATGAAAACAAGTCGACCCAAAGTAGGTAACATTTGTCTAAGAATGATCTATAGATCGATTTCAAGAAACCTTATCTTGGAATGTGATACACTTTTTCAGATGATGAACTGAAACATTTCTCAGCAGAGATGTCTAACACGCTCAGGTTGCCCAAAGAAGAGTCTGTGTGAAACCTGTGCCATGGACGGAAGCCTACCTGCTCAGATAGAGGAGGCCTTGGGGCTACACCTGCCCAGCAGTAGCTGACCTGATCAGTCCTGGAAAACGAAAAACAATAGAAGGACTTTGTTCTGTAGCAGTTCCTAAGTTCCTACTCCCTGTAAAATGTTTGTGGTGGGAGACTAGAGTGACAGAAACCTTGGTGGTGACTGCTAATTGACCTTAGATATGGGCAGTGGAATTGGTGAGACTTTCATGGCTCATGCTGACAATTTAAATGAGAAAGGGTTAAATAATAAAGAAATAAATAAATGAGAAAGGAATGAAAGCAGTAGCCCTTGGTGTGGGGGAGCATGACAAGGGCCATGCACGTACCTCTGCCACTTGTAAGAGAACAGCTTGGTGTGAGGTCCAGGCCATTGGTCAGGACTTGGACACATGGAGCAGCCGGAGTGAGCATTCTGTTCCTCAGGGTCTCTTGCTGGCAGCACCACCTGGATCTTGATTTTTGTGTATCATGGGATAGACAAGCTGGGATAGAAATGCCACACTTATCCTGCTTAATATAACATGACTTTATTTTATTGAGATTATGCGATGCAGTGGTGTCTCTCAATTCTTGTTGCTACCCCAACCTCTTCCCCTGTGGCAAACCCAGTATGGATAAGGTGGTGTTAAAGGGAATTTGGGTCAAGAGAAGTTTCTGTTAACGTCCTACAGGAATGATTCCAGGCTGATGATTCTTCTTCCCATTTCACCTCTGCCTCTACCGTGTGGGTCCTGTGTGTAGTCAACCTGCATCTGCAGTGGGAGTGCAGGTGCACTCTTGCTCCCACTTGTACTTTATTAGGATTTTTATAGCTGACCTACTCAGGGATGCCTGGCACCCTTTTGATCTTTTTTCAGGAAAACAGCGTTTAACTGTTTCTTCCCTTCTGCCTTTGAAAATCAAATTCATGGATTTTCATGGCAAATGG
>VYZR01009349.1:1285-21008 GCA_013400675.1 Oxylabes madagascariensis | reverse complement strand
CTTCAAAATTAATGTCTCAGTTAATGGAATAGTCTTTCCACCTCGAAAATAAATTGAAAAAATTTAATTTTAAAAATGCATCTCAAAAATTAATGTTCAAAGATCAAAGACAAACCAAGAAAATGTTACATTTCAATGTCATATGAAGAGTTCTAACAGTAGCAAAAGGGTAAAAGACATATATATGTGTATATATATATATATATAAAGTCTTTAACAGGAAGTAGAAGAAAATGCTCATAAAATATCATAAAACAAAATTGTCCCTGTTCCTGTATCCACACCAGTATCAGAGGCAAATGTTTTTTTGTCTTCCTTAAGCTATATACTGAAACTACATCCTAGATGGAATAGACTGAGCAGATTTTTTTCCTTAGTATCCCTGTATAATTTTTTCCACACAGATTAATAACAGCTCCTACTTCTTCAGCAGCCTAGCTGAAATCCGTACAGAATTCTGCAGAAAACTACAAGTTATTTTAAGCTGCAAGGATCAAGGTTTCAAGGCGGTCTCTTAGGCAGTAGCAATCTCCATCAGGAAACTATCTTTAAATTTCTGTGCACAACTCTCAGCTGCACAATATCACAGGATCTGGACATGCTGCATCTGGACACAGGGTACATCACATCAGCAAAATTCATGGCCACTAATCGCATTACTGGGGTTCCTGTAATTACTTTTGCCCTACTGTGGTAGTGCCTGTAGCCTCAGTGTCTCATTACATTCAATATTGTATAAGAATATGAAAATTAGATGGTCAGGTGTTTGCATCATGTTAATAGAGGCAGTGGCACAGGGTGCAAGAAAAGAGTTAGGTGGTAGTGCTCACTGATATGAAAGGTGTGCACAGAGCAGTGGGTGTCATCCCAATCTTGGGATTTGCAGTGAAGAGCTTAAAACAGGATTGTTTTAAGCTCTTCTACACCAGTAGAAGTTTAAACAAAATACCTTTGGACAGCAAATGAAATAATGTAGCAAAATATTTATTACTATTATGGTGAGCTGATATATCAAAACAAATGTTTAATTTCAGTGATTAAAACAGTAAGGTGCACATCTGTTTACCCCAACTACAGAATTACATTGAGATAAAACACGAGGGTCTATATTTTCCATATTAGTCTTTGTCAGATCCATAAAAAGCAGACTTTACCAAGTTCAGTCAGCATGCCCTTCTAGTGACTAATCTCACCTTTCTACAGTAGAGTGTCAAAATGTGGCAGCTGACCATACTTATCAATTTTTAGAAATACCTATAAACTGAGAAAAATCAGCCTTATTGTGGTAGACTCTGAAGAAACACAATGTTACTCCTAATCCTACAATGATACTCCTTAACCCAAAAGGGCATAAGAAGAATGTGGAGAAAGCCCTCAGAAAGCTAAGTGGAAATTTAGTAAATACCTTTTAAAGTGCAGAGCGGGGCTTTCTACTACCAGCAAAAGCCAGTATGGTTTTCATTGCTGTTCCTCGATTTTGCTTTTCCTCCATCCTTATGTAGCCCTGGTTAAAATGACAGTCATTTTTGACAGTGTGTTTTCCCAGATTCTCCTTTTCCACTTGGACACATTTACCTTTGACGATTTGTTGTGTTTGAGATTCCATGTGTCTGGGTAGACAGAAGTGTACAAGCTGTGAGCAGGAATCTTAGTGATTCCCCATAGTGTGAGTGTACTATGCGGGTCCCAGTGCAACGTCCATGTAGCACAGCTTCAGTGTGTCAGATGTGAGTAGAAACAGTACTTGCCAGGCTCTCTCTGCCGAGGACATCCCAGGCAGGCACATGACAGTCCATCCTGATAAATAATTGCTTTTTTGCTCCTGTCTGATGTGTGTCAGTGTGAGGACAGCATGACAAACGCAGACAACTGGTGGCACCATCAGCTCTGATCAACCTCTGTGGGGAGACAGCCCCAGGGACCTGCTGCTTATTCCTCCTTAGCCGGGCCACCACACAGCACTGCTTCCAGTGTGTCCCAGCTGCCCCCTGCCGCTGGTTACTGCTGCAGCACGTGAAGGGGCCCATTCAGTCTGATCCCCTTTCATCCTAACCCCATTTGGCTCAAAGGCCTGTAAGGCCAGCCTGCGTAAGGCCTGTGTGACGACACTGCAGGCTCCGTTTTTGGTTCACAGTCATATTCATAGAATCACAGAATTATTAATGTTGAAAAAGACCCTTAAGTCTTTGAGTCCAATCCTTAACCCAACGAACTTCCCTGTTCACTACTCAACCATGTCCGCAAGTGCTACATTTATATGTTTATTGAACACTTCCAGGGATGGTAATTCCACCACTTGCCTGGGCAACTTTTTTCAATGTCTGACTACTCAGAGAAGAAATTTTTCCTAACATCCAATCTAAACCTGCCCTGGTAGAACTTGAGGGCATTTCCATTTGTCTTACCATCTGTAATTTAGGAGAAGAGACCGATCTACACCTTTATACAACCTCCTTTCAGGTGGTTGTAGAGGGCAATAAGATCCCACCTGTGCCTCCTTTTCTCCAGGCTAAACCACCCCAGCTCCCTCAGCTGTTCCTCATCAGACTTGTGTTCCAGCCAATTCACCAGCTCCATCATCCTACTCTGGACACACTCTAGAACTTCAAACTCTTGTCTTGTAGAGAGAGGCACAAAAACGAACATGATATTTCAGGTGCAGCATTCAAATCACTGAATGCCAACAGCATCCAGCTTGAGAGGATTTGTTATGCTCCCTGCCTTGGGTTACACTTCCAAAGCAGATTTTTATCCCTGTGTCCTGATACACTGTCCACTTCCCTGCTGACACAAAACACCCTCCACATGGAGCAACTTTCACAGAATCATAGAACATGCTGAATTGGAAGGGACTCATCAGGATCCTCGAGTCCAACTGCTGGCCCTGCACAGGACACCCCAAGAGTCACACCATGTGCCTGAGAGCATTGTCCAAATGCTTCTTGAGCTCTGTCAGGGTGGTGCTGTGACCACTTCCCTGGGGAGCCTGTGCAAGTGCCCAACGACCCTCTGGGTGAAAAACCTTTTCCTGATATCCAGCCTAAATATCCCCTAATTCAGTTTTGTGCCTGAACTTTGTTGAGGCTGATGGCTGTGGCTCTCAGATGTTTGTCAAAGAGAGACTAGGTCTCTGTCAATGCACACCCATTGCAGAAATGCTATTTTTTCGTAACTCCCGGAGTCCCGCAGCACGCCCAGCTCAGCTGGGAGCAGAGAGGTCTCTCCTCTCCGTCCAGCGAGGCCGGGCACGTCCAGGGGTCCCCCAGCGGGTGTCCGGCGGAGGGCGGCAGGCGCGGGCTGCCAGAGGCCGGAGCGGGAGAGCTTCCCACGCTGCCCACTAGGTGTCTCCCCGCACCCGCACAAGGCCGGCACGGAGCGGCATTAACTCCTCAGGTTCATGCTGGCGGCGATCTCTGTACCCCTCTGCAGTCCAGCTCGGGTGTCTGTGCGCTGAAACACGGGAAGCCTCTGGCTGGCGGTTTGGGACCGGGAGCGGGGTCTGTGCAGACCCCGGAGCACCATGGGGTGTTTCTCTCTGGAGTGGAGCTGCTGGGCTTTGGACATCTGATGAGACAAATGAAAGGCATTATACTAGAAACAGTAAAAAGACAGAGAGCAAATAGTGTATTTAGCAAAATATTAATCGTATTATTTATTAATTGATTCTGATTTCTATTAATACCCAGATTTTGCCGATGAGGCTGGCAGGCACCTTTCCAATTCCTCTATGCTGCCCTCAGCCAGAGAGACAATAATTTCTGTATAAAACCAGAGGCAACTGACAGGCAGAGGGTACATAACAGAACAAACCAAAGAAATGCAACTGGTCTGTACATGGCCTCATGTCACAGCCAGCACACAAGAGTGACAAGAAAAGCCTTGAGAGTGTGCTGAAGGTCAGTGTCAGCGTCAGTGTCAGCATGAGGCACCATCTGTTTTAAATTCTAGTTTGAAGCTAACATTGCTTGGCCTCTGTACTCAGCAAACAGAGTTTTCTGTCCCCACAGGCAGATACAAGTGGCTAGAGGAAAGCACATCAGTTGATTTTGGATATGGTCCAGTGATCCCAAGCCCAAAACTGATGACCACCACTGACTGTGAACTGATCAATTTTACTTATTCAAACAAAAAAAAATGGTAATCCTGCCTAACCTTTCCAGATTATTCTCCCACAGCTATGGAAATGTCACGACATTCCATTTATCTACAGTGCAAAGTTCACGACATTACATGGTATTCACAGCATTGGCTTTTTTAAAAAAACTTATTTGCATTCAAGGATAGACAAGGGAATATATGTGGCACTAAAATAGTAAAATATATCCAACTGTTTTATAATTTGGGAGTCAAATATCCTTCACTATTGAGAAAAATGAGGAAATGTGGTTTAATTATCCCAAATTTTAACTAAAATTTGAATACAACTCTCAATATTTCAGTCATAAAAGACCAGTAGTACCAACACTTACACAAATGCAAGAGTATTGTAGGCAATATGAAAATGAACTATTTAAATACTAGAAAGATAGAAGGGGAAGTTATAAAATTTTGAACATTAAAGGCATTCATTCTAGTTCCTGGTATGCCAGTATTAAATTCCACATATAATTAGTCATTAAGGATCATAAGAAATTTTCTGAATAAGTACTTTCCAAACTCTCAACTCCTGGTTGAGAGAAGAACCTCACAGCCTGACGCAGACTATGGAAATTTTGCATCCAATGAAAGAAACAAAATCTAAAACAAAAGTGAGGAACCCCTATATACTCTTCTACTTCTCCAAACAGGCTCCTAAATTTGTAAAAAGATAAGAATACTTCTCATTTTAAAAACTAGTATCACACGAACTCTGTCTTTAGACATTCATAAACTTCAAATTACCAGAAGCCAGGAACATGTATTAGGAACTGCAGTTCTACATATGCACTTTTCTCACATTCCTTTCCAATTTCCCACTGTACAAACAGACATATTTTGGCCAATCAAGAATTAAAATTCTTATGTTATTGCCCAGCATAGTTCGAGGAATGTCTGATAATCACAGTAGAATTTTCAGTGTGACTACTGGAAAAGCAGCACAAGATTAGTGAGCAGCTTCCTTTTGATAATAGTTGCTCCTCTCCTGAGCTTACTCACTGCATTCTTCCTCCTGGCACTTTATAGGATGTTTTAGATAAGCAGAGGCAGGTCCTGAAGCATCTTCAATATAGACACCAAAACAGTGAACTGCACTAAACACCATAGAAATTGCTTATAAGAGACAGGAGGGCAAGTCTGAAAGAGACCACTGATCCATACTGTATCAATCAAATTTTCATTCTTTACTGATCAGAGTATCTAAATACTGAAAGTTTCAACTCTTAGTAAACACACTACTGTAGCCTAGCCAAGAATGACATCATTGTGTCAATTGAAAAGAGAGTTAGAGCTTCAGGGGGAAAAAAACCCTCATCCTGGGTAAGTCATACAAATATTACCTTAGCAGTGTAATTATAGTAATGTAATTGTGTAGAGAACTATTTAAGTTACCTTTGTAAGCGTCTTTCTTTTTTATATAACTCTTCAGTATAAAAACATATTTAAAACAATGTTTTATAGTTTCAAAATACCTTGAATAGTAGGAGGTTGTGGTTTGGCTGCCAAGCAAATTACAGGGATGAGTACTCTCCTTGGGTAAGAACAGAGGAGACAGTTCAATAGCAAGCTTGTTCAGGGAACTGAGAGTAGTTATTTTACTGCTTCTGACCCTAGATCTTTAGAGTCACTGTTCAGAGGAACAGAGAAGATGCTCTGCTTGTGCTTTGTCCAAAGGCAAATACAACAAGGTAAACTGCAAGTCTTAAATGCAGCAACCCAGAGATGGAGAGAGCGGGGCAGGGCTGTGATGTACCCCAAAATTCCTGTGAACAGCATCTACTAATGCATGCATTCTTAAACTCCTTCCAAAAATGATGTAACTGCAATGTGGGATTTTTGTTTGGTTTAGTTCATACCATACTTCTTGCCAGCATTTTGCCTTGGTGACTACTGCTGTGTTTCTCATAAACTTTTTTCATGTCTGAAATAGGTAGGGTTTAAGAAGCCCTGTGCAGACAGCTGAGGAAAGGGGAAGCTAATGCTGCGTACATACTTTTGCAGATATTACTGTCTCATCACAGAATTTTTCCTGCTGAGAGAATGTAAAAAGGCTCTTCTCTTTCAGACTAAAAGCTCACATTGTCACAGCAAAGAAATTTCAAAATCATGGTTTTCAAAACTACAGATCTCTGTGTTTTTACCTTTCCACAAAGTTCCTTCATGGTCCCCAAGCCTTGCTACACCAATATTTGGGGTGGCAGGGCAGTTCAGGGCTCAACACTAAAGATTTCCCTACTGCTGGCTCCTGGCAGTCCTGAGGTGAGGTTTGTAAAAGCTGAGAACAGAAAAGCCAAGTTTGGAAAGAGCCACATGCCTGGCTCCAGAGCTCTGGATTCTCAACTCACCATTTCCCCTTGCTCCATCAAGCTAGCAGATTCTCCTCATGCCTCCTCAGTAGACAATTCTATTCAATTTTTGCTAAAATATCTTCCCACAAAACACTCAAATTTTGATAAATTAGCACTTTTAGATGAAAAGTAGTTCTACCTAAAAATAAACAACTAGCTTCAGCTTTGAGAGCTGTAGATTAGTTAATTGTATCAGGAAGTGCTGACTTTGAAGCTTGGATATAAACACCTCTTTAACACCCAATCAAGCTCTGCTAAGAAGAAAGGATGATTTATAGAGCAATGCAGAAGCTGGCAGAGCCTGAGGCTTGAGATTAAACCCTTTCTCAATACTGGTTGATAATACTGCATTCTATGATGCCCAGAAGGAGTGATACAGTGCAGCAGAGAGGAACCAGAGGCTTTTGGTCACGCTGTTTTCTGTTCCTATTTATTATCTCCTAGGTCAAAGTGTATGTACTCTGCATATGCATCTGCTAATGGCAGAATCTGTTACAGTCACACTGTAATAAATATTAGAAATAATTCGTGTAAATATAGAAAGAGAGGCTTGGGACAAATGCAAACACCAAGGGCCCCCAAGGGTCCTCTGCAAAAGACAAAAGACTAATCGCTCTAGCCAACAGCCACCTCCCCGCCCGGACGCAATTAAGGCAGCCATCTCCCGGTGATGAAATCATCTCCTCGTGGTGAGGCGCTCCCCACACCTCTGACACCTCTGAAAAGAAGAACCCTCGGGCCGATACCAAACTAAGATTTTTAGATATCAAGCCATGCCCGAAGCCCCACATCGTACCACGTCGTAGCCACACACCCACCACACAAGAATCCCAGGACCAGACAAAGACATTCAGAACACATCACCACGAGACCCCGAGAGATAATCCACCATTTCAGAAAATTAACAAAAGACTGTTCAAGCATTCACGTAGTTCCCTCAAGCCATGAATCTGTATAGAAATGACATTTGAAATTAAAATGAACTCGTTGTATCTTTTGGTTTGTAACAGTATAAAAGTGTATCCCGAACTCCCCATCTTCGGTGAACTGTCAGGGCTTAGCTTTATGCTGATCTCTGGGAGACATCCCACACCGATTCCTGGGCTCGGTGATGCACAAATTTATTATTGTGGCTGAATCTATTTTTCCAAATTATTGTTATAATAAATCATTATTATTAAGAATTGGCTATCTCATTTATAACAACACTAAAAACATTTCGCAATCTGACCTGAGTAATAAGATAGGGCAATGTTATATTTTATTTCACAAAGAATGTCCTTCTGTTTGGGTTCATTTCACCAATTACATTCTAAATGCTTTTATCACACTCTTCTGACCCCCAAAAGTAAACTCTAAAATTCATAGCTATCTTTCTCTCCCATTTCAACTAAAATGGTTGGGGGCGGAGGGAGGGAGGCTTATGCCTTTTTATGGGAAGCAGTGACAAGCTATTTTTCTTAGAAGGAGTTAAAAGTAACACCTGGAAGATTTAGATTTTATGCCAACTGGCATCCATGTGGATTACATACTTAACAACACGAATTTAAAGTAGGGGAAATGCATCAAAAGCAGCTGAATGTGCGACCCTGATTGCCCTGCTTTATGCAGCCCTGCACAGAAGAGGGAGCACAAAGGTACACCAGCCCTGGGTCTCAACAGGCATCAAAGTATGGAAGTATGTGAAAATGCACTGGCTTCATATTGACTCAAACACATAGGTTAGACATAGATGGTACTGTGAATGTGAACACAGAGTTCTAGGGCAGTGGTTGGAATACAGATTTAAAAACTAAAATATTTCTGTGAACTGCTCTGATCCAATAACTGTGGTTGTACAATTCTCTGGCCCCATGTATAATTGCTGGTTTTTCTGTTTGGATAATATGCAAAAGTCTACTCTACAAAGTGATCCTAATAGTAATAAATATATTAGAATAATTCATGTAGATTTAGAATTTAGAAACTCCTGTTTGAGACAGATGCAAACACCAGGGGCCCCCGANTGTCAAATTAATTATTGTGGCTGAATTAAATTTCATAATTGTCGTCATAATAAATCATTATTATTATTAAGAATTGGCTATCTTATTTATAACACTAATCATTCAATATTTTAAATTGGTTTGAACTTCAAAATAAATGAAATTAAAATTTATTTTGGCAATATCATATTAATCATATGCAATACCTATTACATGTGTTATTCAATGTACATAATATTTCAGAGTCTTCAATAAGCATACCAAAATCTCCATATGACAAAAAGCAAATCCCCCGACATCTGTAGAGAGGGAATACCAGCACTGGTCCACAGGCAGGTGGTTACACAAGACCCACTGGCTCCTTCTGCCTGCTGAGGCCAGAGTAGACGGACAGCTGAATCCTTCTGTAGCCCTTTTGTCCCATCACATCTCTCTGGTGGCTGAGGGTCAGACCCTGCACAGACACGGTGCCACTGCTAATCCTTAACACACTGTGTGACACAGTAGCAGCAGTGCAACTGCAATGGCTCATGAATTGTCCAAGGCTCTCAAGTCCCATTTGGACAGAGGATATGAATTACAAGAAGCTTGTGAGCTTAAGTCAGTGTTAGTACTCACTAATGAGCAATTTCCCATCTGAACACTAGATAAAGGACAGGAGACATTCACTGTCCCAAAGTGTCCTGTAGTTCAGCCTACCCACAGGTGTTGCACTGGTCTAAAGGCTGGAGTATTCACTTTGATGACATTACTTATTTAGAAAAAACTCAAAGGAATTTGATAAGCCTCTCTGGCACCTATCATCCCTTAGTTTGTCACAAGACTATTTTCTTCAATTCCTACAAGCTGTGGCAAGGGAGTATGTGCTGCTTAGGTGACACTCATATGCCAAGGCACCTCGGGATGATGCACACTAGTCTACCTTACCCTCATTGCACAGCAAAGCTACATCACCTGCTGCACCTGCTGCAATCATAAAGGACTGCTTGCCCCAAAGCATCTCTATTACTATTTTTTCTTTTTTTATTCAGAAATTTGTTTTTCTTTCTCCCAGATCTCTCCTAACTTCTATCTGCAAGAGTTAACTACAGAACAATTTAAATATCCCTCCACAACATTTTTGAAGCTATTAAAGCATGTAGAGATTTAAAAAAGAAAGAAAATCTGGTCCAGAGAATGGGAGAACTGTTGAAATTATGGTGTTATTTTTTTAAATTCTCCTTGGAAGAAATACATTGCTGAGCATACCAAATATATGTGCTGGTTATTTAAGAACTCCCTGCTATGGATATCTTTGCCCCTGCCAGTTAACACTTAGATTTTTATTAAACATTGCTACTCTCTTGCCCAAATCATGTTAAAACTTAATTGGCAATGCTTCTTGTTTACATATATTTATTTACCCTATTTCTCTCTTCCTCCAGGCCAGCTGCGTTTAGCCATAGAGCCCCATTCCACTAACCTCAAAAACAACCCATTCCTTTTTACATCTTCATTTTTTTTCCTGTTATTGTGCTGTTTTATCCTGTTGAGTTTTTATTCTTCTCCAGCTACCATATATCCTGTGGTGGCACATGCAATGAATAGAAGCCAGTTATGTCTGTAACACTCACTGCAGGTTAATAAAAACCAGAAGGAACACACTGAGATCTCATTGTCTCATCATCATCATCTGTGTCAGTGGTGAAGACCTGGTTGTAATTAGAACTCTTAGATCTTCTGAATGTAAGTGTTGAAGGGCTCTTTAGAGCTTTGGAAGGACTAGTCTGGAAGGATTTGAGAAGACCTGGAAAAGAGTCCTTCCTCTCTATAGCTTGTTAACTAGTCCCATTATGGAGGGAATGTATTCCGTGTTGGTAAAAGTCTATACCTTCTGTTCTACCCAGACCTGTGAGTGAATATTAAAATCCTGGCTCAGCCAGTGAGGGAAATGGTGAAATTCTTAAAAACATACTGGAATCCACTGGTACCTCATGAGCTAAAGGCTTTTTCCTGAGCAGAAAAAGTAATTACTTTTATAAAATGTTTCATTAAAAATGTAACATAGGTAAAATAATTACATGCAAAACCTTAAGATGTATTTATGACAGAAGGCAGGGACCCACACGTACACAAGTAAAATTATGTTTTCTTGTTAGAAAGCTGCAGTTTAGTTCAGTCCAAGTTATTTGTGTCTTTCATTTTGCTAATCTTGATTATAAATGGCTTTTCCCTGAATAATGCTTGACAATGTGTGATCATTTATTTGCCTTCCAATATTCTTCAAGGCCAAATGAATTAGCTACCTGTTTCCCTGAGATAAAAATCAAAATGGTTCTGTCTTGGCTCCAAGCAGCCAAGTTGCAAGAAAGATGCTGCCTGACCTAAATCCCCTCAACACTTGGATCAGAAGAAAAAATTTTGGATGCTAACTGCAGACTCACCAATAAGTATTTGTAGGCTGAACATTTAGTTGGATTTGTAAGGGCTGAACATAGATTGGCTTCCTTATAATTTGTCTATCTATATCTATAATTTCCATTAACATTTTCTCTTTGTCAGGTAAAGCATTAGCATATGGTGCCCAATAACACATTTGCTGCATAGTGAGGCTAATCAACACAGAAGTATTTTATTGTGCTTTTACTAGTTGATAATTGCTGTAATGGGGCATTTGCTATTTTGATCTTGTAGAGCATGAAGTCCCATTACATTCATACACTAATCTGGGCTCTCTATCAGTCCCTGCTCACATCAATAACTGTTTGCAAACTGTGTTCCAAAATATTTTTCCCCATGCTCTTTTTTCCTGTGGTTTCTGCTGCTTCCAGCACACCAGTTGTCTGACTCCTACAACTTTCCCAAACCCCTCCACCTATAAGATGTACTCCTCCCGTGAATCCATCATACATGTCTGTGTATAGAAGAAAATTATGCTGTTTGCAGAACAACAAAAAATCCTCTCCCACCACAGACAGTAGAAGAGCAAATAGTGGGTATATAAAAGGTCAGCTATTTTAAAGCTCTTCAAAAGATGATGAAAAATATCTCCCTTTCAGACAAATCTAGAAACCATAGCCAGATGCATGATAGAAGAACTCTTCATAATAAAAATACTTGCAAAACCTTTTTGAGTCTTTCTTCTCACGTTACCTTCTGCTATAAACTTTTTCTCTATTCCAGTTTTTCTGCATTTGGATTAAAATTATACAATAAAATTAAGTAATATGATATCTTTAGTTGCTTGACAGCAGTCTCATCTATGAAACTCAGCCTCATCTATGAAAATGTATCTTTGCAATTTGCAAAGTTGATAAGATGCTTACATCTTCGGGAGAAAAATGCAGTTCCGTGACTTCAGCAGCTACTATTAGGCATCTGCTGTACAAATGACACAATCATTGCATAAAACAATCAGTCCAGCTGGCCAGAGTTCCTACATCCTTTGGATACGGTCTTTGATGAATAGACCCTCTTATTTTTCATCTCCAATCTATTATTAATAACATTCTCTGTGATCATCCAGACACAATGAATTAAGACAATAACTCTCTAAGTGAATAACAGCCTTAGCTTGTCCAATAGAATAGCAGCCATTAAGCTTCTGCCAAAAGACCATTGCTTCAGACACAAGGATGAGCAATTGCCATACAGGCTTGGAAAGTGTTCATATGTAGTATATTAAGCTAAAACATTCTCTTTTCTTGGGAGTTCCTTGTGGTAGCACCAAATGCATCAATAAATTACCTAATGAAAAGCATTTCAATGTAAAACAATCTTCATTCAATGTAACCATCTCTTGCTGTAATAATAGAACAATATAAATTAAAGATTTTGTGTATGACAATCTTCCTGCAAACGAGCTCAATGGAAAAAAAAAAAGGTCAAGGTAGGTGATATTTCTGTGTCACTGAAACAAAAAATTCTAGAAACTAACTTCTTGGGGCAAGGAGGTTGATACAAAACAAGAAACAATTTCCTTGTCAACAACCTTTCCTTTATCCCATCTGTCTTTGGACACTGAAGGCAGCCTAGAATAACACTCTGCTAGCCTCACACTGAAATGCTGCCTCTGTCTCTCTGCAGTGTTATGGTTTAACCACAGCCAGCATCTAAGCACCATGCTGCTGTTCACTCAATCCCTCACAGTGGCAGAGGGGAGAGAATGGAGAAAGTGAGAAAACTCAGAGGTTGAGAAAAAGAGAGACATTTTAACAGATAAAGCAAAAGCCACACACAGAGGTAAAGCCAAACAAGGAATTCATTCACTGCTTCCCGTGGGCAGGTGTTCAGCCATCTCCAGGAGAGCAGGGCTCAGCTGCATCATGTGCAAGGCTTCCTTGAGACGACAAACATCATCATTCCAAATATCCCTCACTTCCTCCTTCTTCTCCCAGCTGTATATGTGAGCATGATGCCATGTGGTCTAGAATACCCCTTTGGTCAGTGGGGTCAGCTGTCCCGCTGTGTCTGCTCCCAGCTCCTCATGCACCCTTGGCCTCCTCTCTGGTGGGGTGAGAGTCAGAAAAGACCTTGGCTCTGTGTGAGCTCTGCTCAGCAACAACAAACATATCCCTGTGTTATCTACACTGTTTCCAGCACAAATCCAAATCACAGCCCCATAGGAGGTACTAAGGAGAAAATTAACTCCACCCCAGACAAAACCAGTGCAAGTGCCTGTATAGAGGGGGAGTGTTCACAGTGTTCTCGTTAAGGACTGCAGCTAGAAGCTAGGACAGGAGCAGTCACAATGTGGGCATCATGTTATCATGCAGAGAGGGATGATGAATGCAGGCACAAGCACCTGTTGAGATCTCTGACTTCCTGACAGTGTGCATGGCACACCTGCTGCTGGACAGCCCTGGTACCATCACACATCCCCATCCATTTTTTGTACCATATCCATCCATTTAGGACTAGAAGTGTCATTCTTCATGCATAACTTCATGCTGTTTTCTCTTTCAGAAAGTGACCTGTCAAAAGGAGATAGCACACTGCACAACAATAATTTCTTTTGTATTATTTGAACACATGAAGGAAATATGGTTTATGGGCTGCAGAAACCGAAGTTTCAGCCTTCCAAATTTCATAAGCTCTTCATACAAGTTCTGTGTATATTTTCCTCTTTATAGCTTTCACTACCTTGTCTTTTCAAAACCCATGAATCCTTTCTATTTCACTCACCAAAATCTCAAACTAACTAATTGTTTTACCACAGAGGAAGTTTAAATATGGAACTAGCACAAGGCAACACCCAAATTCAGAATGCATCCTGAAACACAAAGGTATTAGGATCTGAGATGCGTATCTATCCACAACATCCTTCTCCCAAGTGATAAAAACACGGGCAGGAAATCTGTTCCTTTTAAATGCCTTTATTAGAATCAGCGTGGGGTTGGGGGCCCGGTGGGTCGCGCTCACGCCACTGCTCCCAGATGCGACATGGAAGAGGAGGAGGATATTCGGCTATGTTCGCTGGGGTGCAGTGCAGGCAGAGCCCAGGCTTCGTCCTTGTGGGAGTGGCAAGGAAGCTCATCGTGTGGTTGAAGGTCTAGAGGTCTCAGACTCTGGGTGATGTCCTTGAAAGTCATGGCGAGGGATGAAAACTGTCCAACATGAAAAGAGGGGTAGCTCCTCTCCCACAGTCTATCCATATAAATCTGGGCAGTTTTTGGTGTTTTAATTTTGGTAGAATTCCTTTTGTTTTGGGAACTCCTTCTCCTAGCAGGTACTGGGCTTTTCTGATTTGCATATTTACTACATTCCTCCTTCTTTAGCTCCCGGGTCGGCATTCGAGGGAGATAGCAGGGCAGGGCAGGACAGCAAAAGAAACAAAAGAAACAAAAAAAAACCAAACAAAAACAACCCCGACAGGAAAAAAAACAGAGTTACAGGTGGTTAATACAGAGAACAATTCTCAACAAGGAACACTGAACTTATAACAGCTTTTAACCAATTTTTAACAGCTTAAACTCATTCATAACACAAGTATCTCAGCCGAAGTTCTGCATCCGGTCTGCAGAACTGCAATGTTCTCCTGACCCTCCCTAAATTGTAAGGAAACTCAGGTCTAGATTTAAACTTTACACACAAGCATGTCTCTTGTTGAGAGAACAGAAATACTGTGGGCCTGGTAGAGCCTATTTTTGAGTTTTCTTTCACTTGCAAATGTAGGGAAAACAGATTGCTAGACTGCAGTTACAGGAGGTGGCATATGATAAGGATGAAAGCTGTAATAGATTGTTCATAATTAATTTACCTTAAAAAAACCCCAAACCTGCATATTTCATATTCTAATCTTTCATCCAAAGAAATTACAATGTTATTCAACGAGATAGTCAAACTTCAAGAACTCTCTCCTGCATGCAAAGGTTATTTTCCAAATAGGAGTGGTGACCAGAAGATTGCTCAATGAATCCATTGATCTATCTTCTCTTACAGCTTCTGCCCTGAATATACATCTTTTGCTCAGTTTTCCATACTGATCTAAATAATCTCACAAAGCTGCATCCCTTAAACTTTTAAATATTCTATGGGGTTGTACCAGTTGATGGATACTGTAGATGTGATTTCAGGTTTAGGGATTGACACACCCCTAAGAGCTAAATACCTTTGTGCTTGCCTTCATGTTGCCACTTATTCTGAAATTATCCTTAATATAAGCCAGATCAATACAGAAAATGAAAAAGCTTGCATTCAGCATTGTACTGGAATTAAGCCCCTATACTAAGTGTGTGTTTTCCCTCCTTTGTTTGAAAAAATGCCTTCAGGAAAAGATACATTCTGAATATATTAATCCTTATTTATTTGTTGGGGAGAGGGTTTATTTATTACTAGTAATAAACTACTATTAAAAATACTAATACAATTATTCATTACAAGGAAAATTTAAAGTATTATGAGTTTACATTTTAAGTCTCTATAGGAGGCAGAGTTGCTTTACAAATAGTTGCTGACAATTTTACCTATTTTAGCTCTTTTTGCCTGCAATTTTACCTATTTTGTGTATCTAAGCAATTTAGACATGCCTTCTTGTTTCTAAATATTATTTTCATTCTTCTTCTCTTTTCTTGCACTGTACAGGTCTCTTTGACATGCACCTAACCTAGGAGTGCACTATCTATCAGGTTCTCTGATTAACACATACTGCTCTTAACAGTGCCTAGCTGAAAATAGTTAAACTCAGCTTTTAATCATGTTTTGAAGGTTATGAATGACTTTCAATTCTTAATGCACAGTTGCAGTAATTTTGCCTTTTAAACACAGCTGAAATTTCTTATATACTCTCTTGGCACAGAAGCAAGATTTATTTAAAAATTGGTAAGTTACAACTGGTTCTGTTGATATTAAAAACAAAAAAGTGTTGTCCAAAACTAGTGAGGTTTGTAGGTGTAAAACAAACATTCATTGTGGAAATGTCAGGTAAAGAATTTGCTGAACAATATAGGACTTTTGCATAAGAAGAAACAAGATTTAACATTACTAAAGCCTGTATCAAATGTTTGAGTAACGTGTTGACACATGCAATATATTACTTATCTGATGTTGTATGTCTTGGAGGTTAAAGAAATGTTCCAAGAACTTTGAGGTGTGCAGAATTACATACACTAGTTACAGCCCTTACAGCTCTCAGTCATAATACTGATGGTTGTGGAGTTCTTGTGAAAATCTGAAATAGCCTGTCTGAAACAAAAATTCTGAAAAGCTGAAGTTACAGACTCAGTGGACCAATAAGTTCATTTAAAAAAAAAAAAATTATCTATAATTTTATTTACATTCTTTTACTTAAACACAGAAGTATGTAGGGTCAGGATTTTTCCCATGTCAGACTGAGCAAAAATATGATATCGTCAGCAGAATTTTTTTAAAAATGTAAAATATTATTGGTATTTAGCCCTGAAGTCCTTTCAAATAGCTCAGTATTCATGCCACTTCAAGAACAATGGCTCCAAAAATATCTTTAGCATTTCCCTTTTTACCTTTCTTAAACTTTGTCAGAAAAGACTGTGGCCCCCTCATCCATGTGAAGAGAGGAGCCTACATAATTCCTTCCAATATGAACAGCTAATCTACAGAAAAATTTGATTTTTTCATGTCTTCTTTTTGTCAAAGTTTCTAAAGTGCTATAATTAAAAGTGTATCAGTGTGCCAACCTGAGAATGTTTATACAGCAGAGTCAATTTGACAAAAAGTGCTCCCTTTCTCTCGCTCCAGGCAAGAGTTTCTGAATCCTTGGTAACTATTAAAGAGGCAGAAATATACATTCATTTGGGAAGCCTACCATCTCCTGTAATGAGGACTTACACTGCAGAGACAGGGGACTGGGATGGAGTGAGGATCCAAGTTTAAACATTTTTTTCCTCTCAGTCAGTCTTGCTACACTGAGAAAGGGCAAAACCACGCAGTTACCCAACTCTAGGTGAAAGGCTTCATTCCATTTTTTTGCAAAGTCCTCAAAAATGTAAGTCCTTCTCACATGCATAAACATGGGAAATAGTCTAGCAGTTTCCCCATTTCCTGCTCCTCTTTGTCCTTTCTTTTCTCTTTTCTATATTCATTATTAATAACAAATGGATGAATGGTCTGCACATTTGGTTCAGCTCTGGGGAGAACTCTCAGGATGCAAATGGCAAACACTGCCAAGTGACTTAATTTCAAAATGGAAATTCTCCTACGAAAACTTTCTCTAAGAGACTGACTGACTTTTGCTCTCAAGTGAAACAGGCCAGTCCCATATTTATGACATTTTTGTAACTCCTTTCCTTTCCAAACACATACTAGCAAAATACTATCCATGATTTCAGTTAAGAGAATGTGAGGGAGGGGAAATGAAAGATGTTTTCTCCAGCCATTTTGACCCAGATTTTAAAATTTCATCCTATGAGCTCATTTTGTGTAAGCTGAATTTGATTTATGAGATATGATTCTCTTTTTTCCCTATTTTTAATGTAACAACTATATAAAAGAGTAACCCCACTTATCAGTTATCAAACCAAGTATGAGTCAGTTTTTTTACTGGACTCTGAAGTAGAGCACTTCAGAATTCCACCAGAGGGAGCCAGTGCGATTGAAAACTAGAAATTCCAAGTTTCCCCCAAAAAAACAAACCAACAAACAAAAAAAGACCAAAAAACCAAACCAACAAACAAAAAACCCAGAAAAATAACCCATGAAACCACACCATGTAGGGAAAGATCATTATCCTGCAAAATCACACACTGAAAAGAAATACAGTCTGATCTTCAGAAGCATCATGCTTGTGCCTTCTGAAGCAAAATTCTTCACATTCAAAATAACATATAATGGAGATCAATAACATAAATTAAAAACAACCATGCTTATATTTTTTCCCTGGGAAGTGCATTGTTTTGCATTACACTGCACTTTAATAATCCCTTATTTTGATCGTTTATTATCACCTTGACAATGCCTCCCTTCATATTTTGCCCCACACCAATTCCTCAGCCTTTTTCCCATGTCTTAAAATGAGCATCTCCAAAGCACTGGTTGCAGACCATTATCTCTCCCACATCAGCTGTGACAAAGCTGTAAAATGTCCTGTGACTCTACCTAGCAATGCATCTGATATCTTTTCTTTAAACACTTTTTCTTTGATTTTTACTACAATAAAGAGTGTTTTGGTGATTGTGAGGCAATATATTGCAAATACATTGCAGAATTAAGATCTAGTTTCAAGTAGCTGTGCTCTAAGCACGTAATTCTCAATAGTCCCTCATTTTTTGTTTCGGCTGTTCAACTGACTTTAAATATTCATCTCTGATTCCAAATTTTAAGTGCGCTGTGAACAGTTTCTGCATTTTTTTGTTAACCAACAATCACATCCTGCGCCACCTATGGTTTTCTCTGCCATTAATAATTTCAGAAATGGTAATTCATTTCTCTAATGACTTTTTCATATTTTATTTTATATCATTTTCCTTTTTCCATCTGCTAAATCTAAAAGCCTATCCACCTCCCTTCTACTGCTCATTCACCCACCCCAGAAATCGTGTCAGTAGCCAAAGAAGCCAATTCCAGCACTGACAGACTGAAAAGGACCATAGTTTCTTCGAGCCTCCAGGTCACTGTTTTGCATTCCCATGACTTAGATAAGACATAGGGCATCCTGTTTTGTCCTAAGGAAATAGAGTCAAACAAAAACAAAGGGAGAGGAGAGAGGAAAAATAGTGAAAAAGAAGACAAAAAAACTTCTGAGTGGAGAAGTCAGAAGTAGGAGTAATTGTACAATATGTGGCAAAGATAAAAATCAACTTCTGAAATGAGAATTATGCCTTACTGGTTTTTACTAGTTATGAGGACTACTTGGGATTTTCAAGGTTTCCTGTGCATATGGATTACTGCAGGTAAGGAGAAGAACATGGTTTCCATGTCAATGTGGTTCTTGTATCATAAGAAAGGAGAAGGGAGGAAACTATTACCACTCTATGAAGCCACAGTTTTGTCTAGAAAGGGAGCTGTTCTTCTGTCCCTGTGCACAATACAATGAAGTAGCAAAAGGTGGAGACTGGAGGAATGCACAGTGAAGCCTGCACTACAATAAATTGCTAGAGTGCTGGTAGCTTTTACCTAATTTGGTTGTTAAATAAGTTGTCAACTTTGCCTTTTGCTGAGACTGCTCTTAGCCCTTTTGGGTTTTTAACATTTTTCTTTTTTTTCCCCAAAACATTCATCAAATTCCGAAGGTCTTCTCTAGTCAAACTCTTAGAACAAGATTGCTAACAGAAATTATACTCTTTATATGACCTCATAAACTCATATATTATGTAGAAGATTCCAAACTGTCATTTGTTATGCTTTCTACTTTGTGTTCAATGTTTCCACAGACAAAATGTACCTGATGATGCACTGTGACATTTCGGTATCTGCTCACAATCCTGCTTTTTCTCTCAGCTCCAGTGTTTTCTAAACTCTGAGTTTTGTGTCTCCATTAATATATTTTTCATTGATGCATATCTTTCTGTCATGCTAGAACTTCTCAAAAATTTTGCAAAAGCGGCAAAACATACAGAAATTTCCCTTTATACTTTCACTACACATTCTGACAGTGTTTTCAAGGTGAGCTCAGTTTACCTTGTGTTAACTGCTAGATAAAAAACAAGCTAATTTCTGTTATAAATGAAATAGCCAATTTTTTTAATAATAATTATTTATTATTACAATAATTGAAAATATTTAATTTGCCACAATAATAAATTTGGACATCACCGAGCCCGGGGATCGGTGTGGGGTGGCTTCCCAGAGACCAGCATAAGG
>VYZR01009346.1:24199-45642 GCA_013400675.1 Oxylabes madagascariensis | reverse complement strand
CAATTTCTGTATGCTTCAGTGGGAACAGAATCTGAATTCAAGGACCAGCCTTAGATTTTAGGTTATTCACCAAACAGAAAAAGCCATTTTTATTATCACATATTTTTTACTTTAGTGACATCTTATAGTTCATCATGAGGAAGTATCCACAATGATAGAAAAATAGGAATGAAAGATTAAGTACTAGTTTGTTCCCTGAAGGATCAGATGTGAATATATATTAAAAAAAAAAAAACAAAACCACCATAACAAACAAGTAACAGTATAAGTAACAAAATCATTCTTTTCTGATTTTTGTAACCTTGAATTTTCTTGACTTATTAATCCTACTGTAATTTCTTAGTTTATTCATCACATTTTGTCCACTATGGAAATTTCTGCCGACTTTTTTGGTATGAGTCCTCATCGGTCTTGGAAGTCCATCATTCTCAAATGTGGTCCCTTTGGGGAAAGGTCTAACCATTCAAAAATAACCAAAGCTTTCCTTAAATCCTCAGGTAGAATAATTACTTTAAAATCTTACACAGATTGTGATTGGTGAGAAGTGGTGGGCTAACTACAGGTACAACAGGCTGCTATCCATTAAGCTCTAAGTAGCTAGTTTTATGTTTCAAAACCCACTTTTTGCTGCAGTGAACAAACACTACTTGTCCAGGGTTTGTGTACCATCCACCTCAGTATATGATAAGTTTAGTGATGTTATTTTGAGTACTTCAAGGGAAGACTGCTTCACCTGGCATAACATAGGTTTTCACAGACAAAAGAGGCAAGGTAAGCAACCTACTAACAAGGCACATAAACAGCAGAGCAAATATATGTGTATCAGGCCTGGCTTCTATAAGTATTGCCTTACATTCATATGATTTTAATATAAAATTCACAATAAATGCTGGGGCAATATTAAAGTGGAGACCCACACCCATACCTCAGTACTTCAAACTTTAATTTACTGCCCGGTGAGTATCCTTCAGCTCAGTGGTCACAGTATTCAACTATGAGTCATTGTGAAATCTAAGAACTGTCTCTGGATCTCTTCCAAGTAAATATTCTAAATGTTGTGTTATCACAATAAAAGGTTACCTCCTGCTGCTCAAGAAAATGTTAACCAAGTCACTTAATTGAGAGTACAGGACTATAAATTTTAACTAGAGATTTTTTTTTTCTCTATTCCAGATTTAATTCTGAGAATATGATGCTCTAAACCTGACCTGAATCCTCAATGTCTCCTCCAGCATTTTCCAGGTAGATTCTATTCAATGTAATAACTTACCATCTCTATACCACTCAGCACGAGGTCGTAGTCTTTTCAACTCTGGAGTGATCAACATAGAACACTTCAAGGTCAGTGTTTCACCTTCAGTTGCAAAAGTGACTCCAAACTTCTCCAGAAACTGGACATCAATGTGGGTGAAGCAAACATCCAATGACAGGGGCACTATGCATGATAAAATGAAAGCATTCTTGAGTGCAAGTAAATTGTATTTGGCACAGATTAGTGTCTGATCTGAGCAGAAGATGGAGTTTTCTGTTGTGCTATATGCTGATCTAGAAATTCAACTGGGAAAGCAAGAGCATTTGGACAGCTCCTATTCTAACTCAATGCTTAGAAAGCAAAGTCAGAAGAAGTAAGTTGTATCCAGTATTCTCATCTGTAAAACATTACTCTGACAAGAGGACATAAATTATCTAAGCAAATAGAAAAAAAAGGCTTACAGTGGAAGGGCATTATCGCAGCTGGGTGAGGCTCTTCATCCTCTCTGAACCCTATGAATAAATACAAGAAAAATTCAATGACATGAGCATTATATTTATTTGTTGTTTTAAATGTAAAGTAGGACTTACTTCGCACAATCACAGCACAATTAGTTGATGCCTGACCGTGGACATTTGTTGCAACTGCTGAATAGGTTGCAGAATCATCAAAGTCAGCTCTGAAAAGGGGAAAGAGAAAAACAGACATCTCTTTATGCAAATAAAAATTCTCTTAATGATTGATATTATAAGCCAAACTATGTCAACCATAAGGAAAGTGTAGAAAGCTCTTTTCTTTCTACACAGTGCAAGACATCGGTGAAAGACAATCAGAAAGCTGCTACTCTTTACCACTGCAGTTTTATCACAGCTTAGTGTGCAGGCTGCATTAACTTGAGCAAACTGGAAATGGCCTTTAGAGAATGATCAAAAGGAGATAGCTGGACAGTGCCAATCTGGTTATTCCCTTCCTGTATGTAACATTCCTTAATCCATCTTCCCCTTCTGCCATATTTTAGGAGAGAGACATGGAATAAAAGTACATGTGATTTTTGCTAAAATTCTGCCTTCTATGGCTATTCCTAGCTGGCAGATACTGGTATTGTTTTGCTTCTCTCATACCTCAATCCAGAAAAATGATAAAAAATTAGGAACACTGATTAAAATTGTTTATGTGTATACATGGCTCAGTTTGTAATATTTCTTAGTGAGAAAAAAATTCATTATGCAAGAACAGTGTATGTAAACAAATATAAAGCAAAAAAATAGTTACTTGGTGCAAAACACTGATAGATGGTCTCACATAATACATCCTTCCTCGATGTTCCATGAGCACATATATGACACGCTGTTAAGTTATAGGTACAAACCTTGATGCCCCAGTTCTTTTCTTATTTAAAATAGAGTCCATCAGGAATAGTTTATTTAGTATTAAATTTAATGGAGGCCACTCAAAAATTTTCAGTTATGAGATACAATATTGTGAATGCATCCATTTAGTTTCCTCTCAGAAGAACAAATTTGTCTCTTCTTGGCAACTGCCAAGTGATGGAATTCTGATTACACTTGTCCTCTAAGAGGTCATATATCCCAGATGTGGGAGAAGGAATATGTAAGAGTGTATTATGGAAATTGCATAACAGGATGCCAAATTTGGAGTATGTAGCAGCTGTCACAGACACGAGACACCTAATTTTCACTTCTTGCGTATGTTCTGGACAGTGTCATATCATTAAAATGATACTATCTGTACTGTGATGGCTACAGCACAACTTGATGAAAGTTCCATTAAATTGCATTTTATCTCTCTAGATTTACAGGTCTAACAGCTCCTCCTGGAGGCAACCCTTCAGCAACATATTTCACAAAATCAAAAAATCAATTACAAAGTTTATCTTACAATTAATTATCAAAGACATAAGGATAAGTCCTAAGACTAGATTACATAACCAAAAAGCCTGCAGATGGGTAGGAAACCCTAGTACAGTCTGGACAGGCACAGTGAGACTGAAAAAAAATTTAAAGAATTGAAATCATAGAATTGTTAAAGTTGGAAAAAACCTCTAAGATCATCAAGTCCAACCGTCAACCCAGCACTACCACCATCTTAAACCACTAAACCAATAAACCATGACTTCATGGGCCAGAGCTACATGATTTTTGAAAACTTCCAGGAATGGTGACTCAACCACTTCCCTGGGCAGCCTGGTCCAATGCCTGACAATCCTTTCAGTGAAGAAATTTTTCCTAATATCTAAATAACTAAATTTTCCCTGGTACAGTTGAGGCTATTTCCTCTTCTCCTGTCACTTGTCACTTGGGAGAAGAGCCTGGCCCCACCTGGCTGCAACCTCCTTTGAGGAAGTTGTAGGAGCAATAAGATCCCCCTTAACCTCTTTTTCTGCAGGCTAAACACCCCCACTTCCCTCAGCTGCTCCTCATGACTAGGGCTTCAGACCCTTCACCAGTTCCATTGCCCTTCTCTGGACATTCTCCAGCCCCTCAATGTCTTTCTTGTAGTCAGGGGCTCAGAACTGGCCGCAGGACTCAAAGTGTGGCCCCACAGTGTCAGCTACAGGGGGAAAATCCCTGCGCTGGGCCTGCTGGCCACACTATTGCTGATACAGGCCAGGATGCCACTGGCCTTCTTGGCCACCTGGGCACACATTGGCTCATGTTCAGCTGTTGTCAACCAGCACCTCCAGGTCCTTTTCCACTGGGCAGCTTTCCAGACACTCTGTGCCCAGCTTGTAGCCCTGCCTGGGGTTGTTTTCATCCAAGAGCAGGATTCATCACTTTGTCTTCTTGAACCTCACACAGCTGGCCTCAACCCATTGATCCAGCCTGTCCAGATCCCTCTGCAGACCCTTCCTACCCTCCAGCAGATAAGCACTCCCACCCAATTTGGTGACATCCGCAGACTGACTGAGGCTGTACACATTCCCCTCATCCACATCACTGACAATATCACACAGTTCTTGCTCCAATACCGAGCACTGGGGATCACCACTTGTGACTGGCCACTAGCCGGATATAATCTCATTCCTTACCATTCTCTGGGCTGGATGTTATTCAACAGTTTGTTGTCATGAAGTATTTTAAAGAAATTACAATACCTGTTCCCAGACCTATATAAAGCTGAACTGATTCTGGACTTGTTTGAGAGACGTCAGACTTGACAACGCTTCCTTGCAATGAATTTTTAAAAGCAGAATATTTTTTTTACTATCCCAGTTTCACACTATTTAACACTTGTGTAATAAAATGCCAAAAAGCAATATAAAACTTCAGTACAGGACAATTTCCTAAGGTATATTATGCCTTTATACTGTAATGTAGATAGTTAATCCATTAATCACAGTCTGGTACAGTATCTTATTATAATATAACAACTTAACAACAAATGAAGAAGCTCAAAAATTTCTTACAAGGAGCATTGCAGAATTAACTGTTCTGGAGCTGTAAGATATTTTTGTCACTCTGCTATATCCCTAATTCAAGAATCTATATATAGAATATACAGTAAATAGTTTAAATATCGTACATAGTATATTTAATAACATATATTACATATTATCAAATTTAACAGCATTCATCCCCAGAAACTGGATCTTGATTGCCCTAATGTCAATGTTTTAGAACAGCCCTTGCCATGCCTTGGTGTGCTCCAGCTCACCAAAAGGATTCTCACACACAGCTCAGGAGATAGTAAGGGACTTTTTCCAGAAAGCCATCTGGAAGTCTGGCAACCCTGTCCTGAAAGGTGAGAAAATTAGTCTATCTCATGCCAGGAGGTCACTGTGGTAGAGCATGTCTTTAATTTGCAGTGTCAGGCAGAGCCCATTTCCTAGGCACTGGCGGCAGGTATATGCCACAGCGTGCCCTGCAGTCCTTGTCCCCAGATACCTGCCCTATAAGGGCTTCCTGCCCTTCAAGCTACAACCCAACCCACACCCTGCCAAAGATCTATGGAGGTGCACAGTGTCTTCCTACGACCTGCATGTCCAGGTTTCTCCTGGATGAGCCAGACCCTCCCAAAGGATGGTGCACACTTACACCTGGCAGGACATCCTGTGTATGCTGATCAGGCCTGATCCCTCCCTGGCCTGGACATGATTTAGACAGCACACAGCACCCAGCTCATAAATGAGTGATGAACATTACACCAGCACTGCTGCACTAGGCCATTTCCTCACATAAACAAAGCATTACTTCTGGCTGCTTCACTTCTGTCAAATCCAACTTAACTGCTGTCTCACATTTTGTTGTTGCTATAGAGTGTTAACAACGAAGATAAAAAAATCAGCATTGCTTCACTGAGGTTAACTCTAATTAGATCTCACTTTACATCAGTCATCATCTCTGAGTTCTGGCTTTATTTTTTAGCAGAACACCAGATAAAATAGTTAAACAGGAATCAATATCTACAGGAATTACACAGGATTTAGGATCTAAAGAGAGAGTAATTGTTAAACAACAGGTGGCCTAGAAATAGTCCAGAACATAGAGAAACATGTATTGTGGACTAACTTGGGGTCCCAAACTGAGCTAAACCACTCAAAGTATCGGAAATTTAAAGGTGTAAAAACTGCAAAGTTGTCTGCGAGAAATGAAGAAGCAGAATGGCAGATCCCTGATTAACTTTTCAAATGGCTATATATCTGTGCTCATCTCAATCCCCTCCCCATAGTTTTGCTTTCCTAAGAAACAGAAAAATACATCTTTTGATGAGCTCCTTCTGTTTGTGATGGTGTCCAAGGCAGAGAAAACAGAATATGATCTTAAATGTCTCTAGAACAGACAGGAGACTCACAAAAGGGACATGTTTCTAGCCAAAAGAAGATCAAAATCTGAAAGCAAATATTTGACAAAAGTTAGTGATAGAGTTATAATTAATTTTCTTAGGGAGAACATAAATAAGTAACTGACCAAATAGCTGACCACATTCTTAAAGCATCCTTTGTTTTTGATGAAGAGAAATGAGGTTCTTATAGTTATGAACACACAATTCAACAGGCCAGGCACTTCTTGCTATTTAAGAAGTCATAACAACTCTACCTATTTTCTGTAGCTTACTGCTTTGAAAGCAATTTATGTCTCTGCTATGATCAGTCATCTGACTCTCCAGAAGAGAAATAAACCATCTTAGACAGGCTAGTACCCACTGAAACCCCTTCAAATCCTATATTGGAAAGGTAAGGTTTTAGTGGCTAGCAGCTAGACAGCACTTTTGTTTCATATCCACGATGAAGAAAGTCGGACAGGATGGCAAGTTACATAAGGTTCTGACTTTTCTTTTGTGCCAGATAATGCTGAGATGAAGGATTATCTTGGAAATTATCTATTTCCTTGTATGCTAAAAAAATCTTAGGTTCCCTAAATTGCACTATAAAGTGCACTGAGTCAAGACCAGTTCGAAACTACATTTGAAGTACCCAGGAGGCGAGGTGTGGTCTAACAGTTATTCTTGTTTTATGGTGGAGAATGTGTTTTTCAGCCTTTACAAAGGTCAGATAAAATATGCATAGAGTACATTTAGATAGCATAAAATGTGAGTGCAGAGCTGTATCTGTCCCAAGGTACTAATACTTTTTTGTGAAAATTAAATTGCTCTGAACCCACATGAGGTTCTGAAGTGCTAATACTTGTGTGAGGAATATTCCCCAGGCAGATACATCTATTTAAAATGCATATATTCATCCAACTGCCTAGTGCAGATTTAAACACAGGAGTTAAGAGTGAAATAGCATCTTTGCCTGAATTAGAACACAACCCAGTGCATGTAAAGAACACGAGGCAGTACATAGTAAATTACAGAGTCAAAAATTACTCCTTTGAATTCTCAGTGTTACGGCTGTATGACATCTAAATATGTAAATATCCTGCAGAATTGCCATCTCCTTTCCTGATTCTCCATTCAGAATGAATCTGACTGTTTCTGTTTGGTTGGATTTCATGCTTAGGGAAGAGGGACCTCTGTTATGAGGTGGCCACTTCCTCAATCCACCAGCTACTGCAGCTTATAGGGGACAGTGACTGACAAGGCAGAAGATCACATATTTGGGGGCTGTTGTTTGCCTTTCAGCAAGGAAAGGAGGGGAGCACAGCATTTTGCTGCCTCTACAGCCACTGATGCTGTATATCTGCATACCTGCAGAACCCAGGAAGCTGCAGTTCATCATCCACCCACCTTGCACAGCTCAAAGGCTCTGCGGGCCACGCCAGAGGATCGCCTTTGTCTCAACACCTCTGCTCTGCTCTGCTTCCACTTCCAGCGGAGAAAGGGCACGCCTCGCTCTCTAGCTCTCCAGATTAAATCATCACAAGCCTTTTGTGCCTAATCAACCTAAAATAGCACTCTACTGACTGCACAGGGTCATTTGTTAAACGAGAAAGCTAGAAGAGAAGGTTCATTCAATTTTTAAGCTTTTCTTTTTGAAGCAGTGCAGGTGGTGCTGGGGACGGGAGCGCCAGAGCGGAGGCTGGCGGTGCCTGCTGCCAGCAGGTGTTACACTGCACTCTGCTGGCCCTGCCGCACCTCTGCTGATGCAGCTGCAAACCTTTCCCTCTGCGATGACACGCACTGCCCAGGCTGTGACTTGATTAAACACGAAAGGGAGAGGGCCCTCATAAAAAACAAGATACTGTCAAAACTTGAGCCCTCTATATGTATGAATCTGTGTGGCCACACCACACTGACAGTGCTCCCGAAAGTCGAATGTCCTTCCCTGCTCCTACCACCCAGTTCAGCTCACCCTCCTGCTCACTCAGGGGTGGGAGTCGGGAATACTCCCAGGGAGGAGCATCCTGCTGTCTCCTCTGCACACCAGCCAACCAGCCAACGTAGCTGGAATATAACACTGTCAATCACAGATGAATAAAACCAAGTGGTCCATTTAATAAGTCACCACAGTAAACAAAGAAATAAGAAAAGCCCAACTCTGTTGCTAAACAAGTATTAGCAAATAAGAAGTTAAAAATTTTACAGCTGTTAATAGCTAAGATATTCACTAAGGTAGAAAATATATTTCATCTATGCCATAAAGCAATGGCTACCCTCATCTTAACTAGCACTGATACAGAAATCTTTTCTTGTACTATGTGCCTATCTATAGTTAAATTATGTGGGATAAAAAATACATAAAAAACAAACTGCACATTCTCAGACACGTATGATTCATTTCAACTACCAGGAGCTTTTCCTCCAAGGATTCCTCACAGTCTCCTACTAATAATCTATCAGATGAGAGTTCAAAGATGGGATGAACCACTATCCCAGTGCATACCACTTCTGCTATAATTATGAGATGTGCAAAAAATAGACTTGAACTCCAAATTCCTTTTCTTTACTGCTTAAGGGAGATCTTGAGTGCTCAAACTCCCATTTGAAGAAGTTTAAAAGGAGCAAGGAAGAGACCCTATATAATCATGATAGCACTGAATGCATGCAGAAAATGTGATAATTGAGAACGTTGCATCATAAAAGTATGAGACAGAGAAATTAAAATTATCACGTTACTCTATAAGCTTATGGGTTCTGGAGAACAGCAAACAGTGGGGGATGAAATTGTGTCCAGTTACTACTTTAAGACAACAAGGTGACTGTAAGGTTTCAGTGCCTCAAGAATGTTTCCACTGGGATCAGGGAATACTCACAGGAATAAATATCACACTTGCATCAGAAGGAAAAAGTTCACTCCCTGGGCTTCACTGAAGTGCTAGAAAAGTAGCCAAGAAATTCCAAGGCTGTTCTAAGCGGCTGTGGATAAGATTACATTCAGCTCAGCACTTTAGTATGAACAGCTGAGAAGAGCACAGAAGTGGATAGGAAGAAACTCCTGATGGCTCCACCTCCCAGAAAAACAAATTATTCATAAAATACAAAATATAAGTGCACAAAGATATTAAAGGAAGATACAGAATTAATTGATACATTTGTATAAAAACATTAGTAATTTATATATTTTAACCATTATCTATACATCTATTTCTTTTAGTGCAAGATACACTTAATGTTAATTATGCTAACAAAATGTTCTTCCATTTCCTGCATGTCCATTTGCAGCATGTTTAAGACAGAAAATACAGCTGATGATCAAGTTTTGAAATAAAATGGATTAGTAATAAATAAAAAAAATTAAGTTAGAAATTTTAATTTAATAAACTGCATGGATCATAACCATCCCCCAGTATTATTTTAAGTGTAGAAGGGAAATCTGTAGGAGAGAGCAGCCAGGAATCTTTAGATGGCAAAAAGACAACACTGCCAGACAGAATGAAAGAGAAATGGAGCAAGAGTCTCTGAAGATGGCAGCTTGGCTGAATGTGAGGGAGTCTGCATGAGCACATGCAGGTCTGGGACTAGTAGACAGTGGTGGGGAAACCTGAGTGGGTGCCAATAAATGCCCCTGTGGTATGTCTGAACTTGCCTGAAATGCAGCTGGGTCTGAACACTCCCAGAGCTGGTTGTGCCTACATGACTGATAACCAGCACAAAAAAGAGATAAAAAGCACCAAGGGGATGGAAGCCACTATTACCCTTCAGCCTGATGGTTACAGGTGCTCAGAAAGCACCATCAGCACTGATTCTCATTTCTTCTAAAAGCTATTTACTCCCAAAATGTCACAAGAGAGCCTACATACTACATAACTGGCATCTGGACTCACCAAGCAGTTCCTCAGGAGTGTTAACCAAGCGAAATAAACAGTCACAGTCACTCACCATCAGGAAGTGACCAAAGTTTCATGTTCTGACTGGCACTCATACATATCCAGACAAAGGAGAGAGTTTTCCATTTCCCTGCTAAAAGGGAGAGGAGTGCAAAAGGACAAGCTTTTTTTTACATTTTAGCCTGCTGTTATTATCTTCAAAAGTAATATTAATGGGAAGAAACAGTGGTATGGACAGATTTCATGGGTACAGAGAGCAGTTAGCAAGTTATCCATGGCCTGGGGGTAGAAGACTGGGTGCCGTCGAAGCACCTTAGGAAGCAACAACCTGGTGGTTCTTGCAGCCAGGTTCTGTAGGGGGATATGTTTCTCCCATCCTGAGCTATGAACATGTTGACAGCTGGGCTGGACTTGGCTGCAGGATGACAAAGGCAAGCAATCTTTCCCAAAAGCAGAAGGAATGATGCACTTATTTTCTGTACTAATGCCACAAGGCTGTGCTCAGGGCTGCTTCCACTGCTGACAGATGGAGATAGGGTAGAAGAAGATTAAATGTTTGGCCAGCCAAGTGTTAGCCACAAATATTCCAGCTGTTTCAGCACAGCTGATGCTCATGTTCTAGAGAAATTAAATGAAGGGGTTTGTGTCTCTAGATATTAATTTTCTTTTTAAATATTGCAGTCTTGTCTTCATTTTTATTTGGGTTTTCATGTTTTTTAAAAGGTTACATCAAGTCACATGTAACATCTCAATTGTTTCAGAAAGCATGGGATTCGCTTATGGGAAGTTGTTATACCCAAGCATGTTTTATATCACAGAGTTAATATTTTGAAAAAATAAAATTAATTAAATTAGAACCTTTAAAAAAGTAATCTACACTTCCTTAATTTTTAGAAGAGAAAAAAAGGAGACAAAAAAGTAAGCAGAACCTAGTATATAGTAAAACAAATGCAGCTGTGTATCCCTGCCCTGCCCAGCTAAAATTTTGTTTACCTAAAAGAGCTTCATCATGACAAGAACATATAATCCTCCACTTCAAATGCTGAGAAGATATAATTCTAATAAAAAAGGAACTACCATTTTTTCAGCTACTTGCCTCTTCTCTTTATATCTTGTAGATCGCTGACGTTAATGAATACAAATATCTAATTTAGCATTTCATTTTCATAATCTAATATTTAGGTACTCAGTGAACCTTCTCCAGCCTAAAAGTGAGTATCAATAGAAAAGTGTGCTGAATTTAACAATTCCCTTTCAGCCTTTGTGTGAATTTTTAATTGTATTTGATATAAAACACTTTGTATAGAGTATAAAAAAAATTGTTGTATTCCCCAGAAAGATTTACCTGTTTATATGTAACACATGCACTCCATATTTGCTTTCAATTCTGTACTTTGTTGGATCACTTGCAGGAGAAATCAATTCTTCATTTTTGTACCTGACAATCAGGAAAAAAATAAAACTCATAAATATCAGCAACTATTCATCCATTTGGTAGATCTTTGGATCAAAATATCATTTACTATCATCTGAACTCTCTCTACACGCACAGAGTATTTTCCAGTATGTATGGATGGATACATATTGAGCCATGAAGGCAAAGCAGGACCATCATAGCAGCAAGGAAGTGGAAAGAGAAGATGTGCACTCAATCTAGAAAAGGAGGAAAAGAATTAAAGAGAAGATGGCATGGGGCTTGAACTTTCAAGTCCACTAGCCATGACACAAGATGGGAAGCAAACTTTATCTTCTTGCATCGCAGTAAAATTCTTCAGCACAAAAAAGGGGAGCAGCAACAGAATTATGCCTCATGTTAGGTCTTTACAGTCCAGTCTGAGGCTTTCATATATGAGGACAGCATTTGTCCAGAGAGGAGGGCAGTCAGGTCCTCCTCAATGACCACAGATACAGCCCATGACAACAGTGCTGCTGTGCACATTTATGCAGGCTTACAAAGGAGTCTGTGAGTTCTGTGTATTTTTCCACTTGTGTCCAGGAAACTCAGTGGTCAGAAAGACTGAAATGCCTTCCACTGTCTGTCTCCTGAAATGCTTGCGTTTGCTTCTCACATTGCACAGGGCCACTCAGCAAGTTTTCCTCCCACTCCCTCCACTGCAGTATCAACTGCTACAATCCAGCACATCTAGGAGGATTATAAAGAGGATTTAACAAAGCCATTATATGCATGACACTTACCAGCTATGGCATAACTTTCAAATGAAAAAAGCTTAACAACATTTTTAGAGAGCTAGGAAAGGCCAGTCTCTTACCATTGTACAACAGGGGTTGGAAATCCTTGTACAGTAAAGCAAAGGCTCACAGACATCTTTTCCCAGACGGTGTGAGACCTCAGGCGCACTAGAATTTCAGGGGCTCGACTTATTCTTTCTTCAATGATATGTCTTTCCAGAGCCATGCTTTCTTCTACCTATTAAACATGGGAAAAGAAAAGAAGCATCTGGCACCAGACTCAAATAGGGTAGGAGATCTAACTTTAAATTCACAAAAAGATGCTTCATCACTACTCATATTTGAAGCACAGGCCTAAATTTCAGTATATCTTAAAATTATTTTTTCATAGGAGCAAAAAGATTCAGCAGGTACCATTCTTTGCACAGCAAGTCTATCCAGATGCTCTCGAGCACGGTGCCTGGCTGTGTGAATCTCTTTTTCCAAAGCAGACAACTCACTGGCAAAACGGATTCTTTTCTCATCACTCACATGAGACTTTTGCTCATGACTCCTGTGGAACAAGAAAAAAAATCAGATAACCACTGTGAAGCTTTAAGTTTGTCACTTATACACATCAGGCAGCTAAGGGCTCTGAAACCATATCTGCAAGATGTAAAATTTAGGTTAGGAATCTTTCTTAGCATCTCTTTGCTATCTGGATATCTGAAATCATGTGAACTTTCTTCAACATTCTTTTCAATATTCTTTTCTGTATTTATGGGGCCATAGCTCTAAGTCTTGAATTTTGCTGGGGTCACATTCATATGCTGGGGTCACAGTCCTCTGGTAATCAAGATCCAGAACCTGCCCCACCTCCTTCTGGACCCTGATTTTCCTTCCCATGGACACAAGAAGGCAGAGGACTGAAAATAAATTCTGTGCCTGTTCATAACCTATTATAAGTTGTGCCTTGCTTACATAGTACCCTTAGCATTAGAAGCTTTAGAATCTTGGAGCTCTTGTAGCTCAATGGGCTATATCACCTGACCTCACCTGAAAGATACAGACTAGGGAGTTCACAAGGATTTGATGAACAGTTGCATGCAAAAAAAGCTGTCCCTTCACAAGGATGAGCAGGAAGTATTATAGAAACTACCAGGAAAATACAAAGTTTTGAAAAAACTGTGAGTTGTTCCCTGAAAACCTAACTCCACAGATTTTCCAGAATTCCTAAAAATACCCTAACTCATACATGTTTTTAGGAGGATCTAGCTCAGTTTCCTTCATTCATGCTGATTCAGGAAATAGCCTATGCTGTCCTTCCCAGGACAAATGAAGGTACTGAATATCAGATATTTCTAACATGTTTGTCAATGTAATCAACACATGGCAAGACTCTGAAAACATAACCCAAATAAGAAAACTTCCATGAAATTCAGTGAATCAAGATATTATTTGTCTGATACTTAAAGAAATTCTTTGTACCATTCAATGTACTTTAAATACCAGCAGTGTCTTATCATTTTTTTATATTGCTGAAATTAAAAACAGTCTTTAAAACCTAAACTAAAGTGTACAAAATCATTTGATTTTCCTGGAGATTTCTGTTCTGAGGTTATATATTTCAAACCAATCCAAGTACCAGAACCATGTGGATGTATATGATTTGCACAACATGTTTTGTACAAACAAGGCAGAATTCCTTCTTGTAATATAAATCCTCCATGTCTTTGGTGCAGTAACTGTAGAGCAGAGCAGGAACAGTGAAATTCACTAAGGGGAATATTGTCATCAGCACAGTCACTCTGGGACTTCTTATCAAGGTGGAAACTGAGACATGACAGTAAACCCTCTTAATATTCAGGAAAGAATTTAAAACGTTTAAATTGATCCAAATTAGAAATTTAGGAATAGTGGAGCAGCTCTGTTCAAAATGAGTTCTGAGTACCAGGTGGATTCTAATTTTTTTTGTTTGTTTGTTTGTTTTAAAGCTGTTTTCAAGGGTCAGGGTGGGGATTAGGGGAACAACTCTGGGTTGAAATATGAGACTGAAAGTGACACTCAGTCATTTAGTGTTCCAGCCAAAACAGATTAGTGAAGAACAGTGACAGAGAAGCCTCCAGTCTTGTCAACTCTGAAAAGAGCCCTGGCAAAAGAGTTGGGACCAGAGCCACTACACAGGTCAGATAGGACCAACAGAGCTTTACCTTTTCCTGGATTCCTGCATTGCTTCATGCGCCAAGGTGCGTGCCCTCCTGGCACAGAGCCTACACGTTGTTTTGCCCAAGCCAGATGACTCATAATAAGCAGCCTGCCTGGAAGCAGCCCTTCAAATTTAAAAGACATTGTTATAATCCAGCAACTCAGGTAAAACATGAACTACAATTGTCAAAGAAATTACTTTGCGCTGAATGAGCTGAATACCACAACTGAGCACTGTTCAGTGAGAAACTTTTGCATCTTCACTGACTGCACTAGGTGCTGACTGTCACTTGTCCTTCAAGGGCTTAATGTTCATCATCTATCACTGGGGATCATTAGACCTTTTATTTCATTCTATTAAATTTATATTTAAGTCTTCAATCATTCAAGTGTGATGATAGCATTTCAGTGAACCCCAAGGGTACCAGCCTGTCTAATACACAGAAATCATAAAGATTCCCCATAGCATTGTCTGTTTCTAAGTATTTCTGCTTTTCTATATTTCACAGAACTTTCTGCAACTGTCCTCTTTCATAAGGGAATCTGGACCAGCTAGACAGCTAGGTAGGCATGTTAATTACTAAGTAGGGAGAACGGTGATTCTGAAGCAACCACAATACAAAGTTTCACACTTTGAGATAAAAAAAAGCGTGTATTTTCTGGTTAAAACTCTGGGATTTCAAATGAGAAGCATTAAGCCTTCATTTAAGTTTAAAAAAGAAAATTGAATCACAAAAACTATGATTAGTTATAGCCAGCTTCGGGAGAAGGGATATCATCATATTGTATGGAAGAATGGGTAAAAAGCTGTTTCTGTGACTTACAATAAATTTCACAGCAATTTTTCTCAAGTCAGAGTTTCCATCTTAGCCTACAAGGAAGAATTTTCCATTTAGAGGTACCAAACAGGACAGATCCTAAGCTAAAAGGTCTGTGTAGGTATTTTGCAATCTTGCTAGGAAATTTAGCTATGCTGGTGGGAGACTATAGGCAAGGAGCATGCCAATGGAAGGAAGTGGAAAACTATAATTCTATATAAATCACGATTTTTTTGGGTAAAGGGGAAAGGTAAGTATCTTGATTCTAAGAACTGATTACCCAAAACAGAGACCTGTCTATGCCCAAATACATGGCACTTACTTTCTTGCTGCATATTCCTCAAGCACATATCTTGTCTGAATGTTGCGATAGGACTGATCAAAGTGCTTGTGTCTCCTCTGGTAAAAAGGCACTGCTACTGAAGACATACTCCCTCTGTGACAACCAACAATTCCTGCAGAGAGTGGAGGAATTTATATTTAGACATGCACACATTCAGCCATATATTTCAGACAGTTTGGTTTGATATTTTTTGATATGTAGACATGTGTGTGAACATGTCCAAATGTATAAAATTGCACCAATTTGTGACAAACAGAGCCATCAGTCACACATGTGGGTACCTCAGGCTGTATCTTATCAGTGGAACAGTATGAGCTATGGAATCATAGATGATAGCATAAAAGGTATTTCACTCGATCATTTTTCCCCTTCTTTGCAGATGTCATTTTACGCCTCCAGAGAAATTTCCAGGGATGGAAATTTGACAGAGTCTTGGCCATTGTTAGACATTTCAGCTCTCTGCTCTTCAAACCTTTCACTTTTTCCATTTTGGCAATTTATGCTCACTATGTTTTGTCCAATTCTCCATAACAACAAATAGACAGTATTCGCTAACTTTTGTAGCAGCCTGTTGAAGATTTTCTTCACTTTTTTTTCCTGCTCTCATATTTAAACTCAACAAAGCTGGCTCATGCAATCTTTCCTCCTGGGTTATTTTTTCTGGAACATCAATCATTTTGATTTCCTTCTTGTGGACTTTCTCCAAAGTATGGCATAGTTTTTGATCAATATTTGTATAGATGGTTCTAAGAAACAACATGGGTGCTCCTAGAAGAAGTGTGGGGGACAAGAGCACATTTCACGCTGAGTTAGAGTTAAGCAGATTAACAACCTCATCATTAAAAGAACACAGAGGGGCCTACATCCCTTTGTGCTCATCATAAATATGATGACAGCTTCTTGCAAAAGTAGGGAATATCATTAGCCATTTTGTGAGTAGGTGTCAGCTTCTGTAACTGCAGTCTGGGTAGGGTATGGGGTTCTCTACTCCTGGGCCACGTGGCCCAAACAGTGGTGAAGGATCCCAACTGAACAGCCAAAACCTCCCCCACAAGGCACCCACACTTTGGTGACAACAGAAGCAAGCTTCTAGTATAAGTCTACAAAGCAGATTAAGTTTTAGTTAGGTAAATTACTACAGTAACCTCCAATACACTACTAAAAGCTGAGGGGAGCGTCCCTGTTGTTAATGGTCTCTGTAGGGTGCAGGCTGCCAGCTCTGTGCCAGCACCCGGGGCACAGGTGAAGGCACGGCCTGGGATTCACCTCAGGGCACCCATGGCAAGTGAAGCAACACCAGCTCACCCAGGAACACATTAAGAGTGTGTCAGGGTCCCGAGGACAGCAATGGACCTGACTGTCCCAGCCCGGCCTCCTCCAGAGTTCATCCTACCCTGCCCATAGTCCAGGACCCTATGTCAGTCTCAGGGCCATCAGTTTCTGCCCCAGAAACGGCACGGCAGAACCAGTCTCCAGCTCCCCACAGCCTGGTCCTGCCTGGACGTGGACCACGTCAAGAAGAATCTGCCTCAGACCCACACCAAAAGTCTAAATTTGTAACAAAAAGTCACATAAATAAGCAGCTTCATGATGTATATCAAATGAAAGCTCAAAGGGATTTGAATAGAAATCTTATAAACTCATTTAGCTAAAACATTTAACAAGTTAAAATGACAGTATATACCATATTTCCAGCATGTAGTATTTATCAAAAAAAGGAAATGCTTGTCCTTGGTTAAGTAGAGTAAAAAACTGTAACTGTGTCTGATTGTTACTCGCAGATAGTCAAGAGCAGTCAGCTCCTCCCAAATTATGATGTTCTCATATCAGCTACTTTTCTTTTTCCAAGAAGAAGTAAGGAGCAAACAGTAGACATATTTAATAGAAGTCAAATCTTATTTTAAAATATTCAGAGATCTAAAGAGATTTTTACAATTTATCACTTTATAACTGCATCTTCTGTATAACTTAGAGTTACTTTTTCAGTTCTTTTTCAAGAGATATGAGAATGACAAGTCACAGATTCAGTAATGAGAGCTTTAAACAAAGCACAAGACACTGCAAAACAAAAATTAAATAGGTTTACAACATTATTATGGGGCATTAAAGAAATATATTGCCACATTTATAGAGAAATAAGAAAGTTAGCATGACCCAAATTAGTTCAGCACCTCACAGAGATGCTGGCTTAGTAAGATGCCCTCATACAATGTTGAGCTGACAGGGACCCCTCACAGACCCATTAACTCATCATATGACACAACGAGTTGGTTATGTGAGCAGAGTTGCACAGACCCATGAGCAGCCTTGGCTTCTCCTAGTTTTGATATCTGTTCATCATGTGATGCAACATCTGCAGACATTGAACACTGGTTTTCTTCCTGCTGTGTGCCTATTACGTACATAACACTGGATTTCCACATTAGTTCATATGTTAACTGGACAATTATTGGTATCATTTTCCCTTTTTTTCTATTTTTAATTAGCCTTTTTTCCTAAATAAGGTGCAAAAGACAAACACAGATTAAGCTCACTCCACTGTTAAGCGCTACTCGTGTTTACATGTGGCCAAGTTAAGTAATTCAGTGAATTTATCAACATGCAATGTAAATGTTGCTACATATATAATTCACACTGAGATCTGCTTCATAAGGATTGCAGAGAAATGCCCATTTATCTGAACAGATCAGTCTAAGCTATTTTTGGTTTTGACAGAGGAGAAAACATCACTGTCATTTACAGTCCATCCTTTCTCACTAAATGTAAAACTTATATTTTAATTAGCATATCTTCTTCTATTTGTCAGCGCCCAGGACTTCTCAAATTTGGGTTCATATATTTTTCATTTATCATCTTTAGTATAGAAACAAGGGTAGCCATCCATTCACAGCCTTCATACAGGCAATTAACAGAGCTTGTTAGCAGCCAGGCTCACTTTGCCTTCTGCTAACACAGAGGGGAGCTGCCTGGCAACAATTCCAAATGTAATAATAATCATCAGTTAATTACAAGAATGTTTGCGGAGTATGTATTTAATACTTAATAGTGCTGCAAAGACAAATATCAGAAGAGCAAAATCAAAGTCCCACTGTAAAAGCAGCATATTGAGCTCCTGATAAAAGAAGTTTATAGTGTATTCCTAGGAACAATATGTTGACTGTTTTACCAGTTTTTCCATTGATACACATTTATATGAGATGTTTGAAATATATTCTAATATTTAGACAACCTACAACTCAGACTGCTAGAGAACATGGTATGCTGATGACAGCTTAACCCCAGTGAATTTATTGATTTAGGTGAATCAAAATTTTATTAATGACACATCCTATTAACAAACCTGGGTTTCAAGAAAAAGACCTAGAATTACAGGAAAAAGATGATCCTAAAACATTTGGTGTCTCATCTGCATTGTTAGTGCAGTGTAGCACCGTTGTACTCATTATTATTATTATTATTATTATTCCTATTTGTTTCTATGACTGTAAATGCTGGGAACATCAAAAGGACCTAAAGTGCACTAATCTATGTGCTGTGTAAACCACTCAGAAGACTATTAAACACAAAGAGAAATATTACCTCAGCCAAAATATCCTCAAGGATTAATGACATAAAACACAGGTGAATTAGACTATTCAAGTCAGTTCACATAAACATACATTTCTTCATGCTTTGTAGCATGTATATAAATTTTTTTACTTGACTGTGAGTAAAAGGCCGAGCTCCCAGGTCAGGATATGCATAGTTTTGTGACACAGTAATACTGATCTGAATAGAAAGCCATAATCTAGGACCATGTGACAAGAGGCCACATTCTTGAGCAGAGAAGCCAAGGGTCTGATATAGACATTGTTAGTCTGATAAGTGTGTTAATTTAAGATTTAAAGGACAAGCAGTAAATTCTAGCACGATCATTTACATTGCCCCAGAGACCAGGCACACACCCAACTAAATTGATGGATGGCTCGACAAATGCCATGGTAAGAAGAACATGGCTGCACTCACTATAGATAGACAACTTGCATTCCCAGATTCAGAAGGCTCGTGTCATGAGCAATGCACGGTACAGCATGTATTTTCTCAGCCTGACCTGGCAGTGCTATATCATGCAACATGCACTTCTGTGCTTATCTCTGTTCCTGGCCATCTGCAGAAGTGCCAAAAATTATTCACAAGTTCTTACAAGTCCTCACGTAGCCAGAAATTTCTTTGACCATTTGCACTGATTTGAGGGCTTGTCCCATTTTTTCCATGACTTAAGACATTTTTTTTCTCTACCTGTCTCTTGTTCTGCTAGCTATTTTCCACATTCTTCAAAGTTAAGTGTTTTCAGGAAGCTGCCAGCTTATACTTTTATGGTGCATAAAAACCCCAGATAAAACATATGTAAATCCATATCACCTACATACCACAAAGAATGATAGGAAAAAACCCCACCTTCTGTAAATTGGTTGCTTCTAATGACCAGTATAAAAAATTACCGTGTTGTCTCAAAAAAATCTGTGATCCTTTATAGATGGTTATATCCATACTGTAGAGATTTTAGACGTAATAACATATTATCATTTTCTCCCATAAACTGACTTTGGTGGAAATCTTGTAAAACCATCATGAGTCATTAGGCAGCTCTAGACACTGCAGTCTAAACAGAATGGGATGTAGAGGATCTGGCTAATTCTTCTCCACTTTGATAAGAAACTAATTTAATAAAAAACTGATTTGACAAAATTTCTAATATGTCTCTCCAGTCTTTTTTCTCTGTACACATGTGTATATTTAGATCTTCCACAGAAAATTGTTTCATGAATGAAAAACCTACACAAATATACTGTCATTTTAAGATGTTTAAATCCTTCCATAGAAGACCTTGTTCAGTCCTCATAAGAATTCAGTTTTAGCTTTTTCAACAATAAAACAAAATGCTCATCATTAAAAAAAAAACCATCACATGGAATTCTCACTTGCTTACTCTCCTGAATTCCAAACATCATTCAGCAAGCTTGAACACTTCTTGTGTTTTTCTTTTGATTTCTTTAGCTGCATCATAGTTGGTCTTGTTTTACCGGTCACACCTCCTTTTCATGGAAATAGTGTTTTCCTCATTTCACCAATTGGTTTTGAACAGATTCAAATAATCCCCCAAAATGCACACATTACTTTTGTTATTAAAAATAATAACAAAGGAAAAAAAAAAAAGAGTTCTCTATTTCCACTTATCTGAATATCCAGCAAAGCAACGTTTTCAAGCAGCTGACAATACCAGCCATCACAGTCCTGTCTTACCATTTTTACTAATTTCGTATGTTTTGAATGAGTAGACTTTCAACATTTCCCAACACTAAATAATACTGTTTTCAATATGACTTGCAAGTAGATTCAGCAATTTAATGCAATCATTTGGCTACAGTACATCTGTGATTAGTTAGAATGAACACCTTGACTTTGTAATAGTCCCCGAAAGGCTTGTTTCACGCTCCAGCCAGAATAGGTAGCCTGGAGGAAATTTGAAATATCTAATGGGTGGTCACAGTCATATCCACAACCCTTGATAAGGACCTTTGCTCTGTGGAGATGAGCAGCAGGCAGAGACATGGGTACCCTTCCCTCCAGCAAGGTAATTGTTATGGAGGGAAGCACCAGATCCTGTCTTTTAGTGAGTCTGTAAAAGAATGTAATTTTGCGTTTTCTGTGACTCTCATGAAGGAAAAGAGTGGAAGCTTCCAAACTGACTTTCTTTCCATATCTCTCATAGAAGCTGAACAGTAAATATCCCAGATAGGGTACTAATGTGGATGTTACCTTATGAATTCATGATCATAAAAGACTGGGAATTTAATGAAGCTAAATTTGACCACATTGACTTGAATCCTTGTCACCCTAACATTCCAAATGCACAGAGTTCAAACATGTTCTGATAAAGTTTGAAGACTTCCCTTCACTTGGCAAGTGTATTATATCCCTTCAACTGGACAGCTAAGAACGTTGGA
>VYZR01009346.1:4497-16065 GCA_013400675.1 Oxylabes madagascariensis | reverse complement strand
AAAAAAAAAAAAAGTTTTCTGATGTTCATAACCTCATAACCTCTGTGTTTGAGTTTGTGTTTCTGGCTGCAACTGACTGGTTCTGTCCCCTTCTCCTCTTGGGCTGGCGGAAGCTGAATGTCACTGGTGAAGGCACAGTCATGACACCCTTCAGGTTCACAAGCACACACACATTTGCAGTCTGGTTGCCTACTCTCTCTATCTGCCTCAGTGCTTGCTGCAAACAGATGCACTCTCATGATGGCTGATGTTGCAGGAACCCCACACCCATGGGTCCCCCCAGATAGCTCTATGCAAAGTATAAGGGCACCTAAAATCCCCAGTCTGACACCAATAGCCAGCAGCCAGTCCCCCCAGTAACTGGCAGTCAGTCCATGCCATACTCACACACATGGATGAAGAGTGAGATGATACATAGTTAAGAAAGATTTGCATGAAGACAGGACAGACTGTGGTGATCAGGCACAGGGCTCAGTCAGATAGGCATACTTTATATGCAATCAACCCCTTTTATAACCCTTTCTAGGTGATCCTCCTTTTGTTCCTCTGATTTCTTCCCCGAAACAATTCTTCATCACTTTATGCAGGTCTACCAATTCTCACACCTCTGGTCCAGCACTCAGGATCTTCACTCACCCCATCCCAACATCTCTAGGTAAAATCTTCTCACAGTCCTCATATCCTTACACAGATAATGTGGAAACTATCAGCTTCTGTTTCACAGAGGAAAAAGAGGAGGAAAGGAATACACAGCAGATCACACAGCAGTGCCTGCATGGTGATCCAGCGTGAGAGCTGACATGAAAACCTCTAACGGTATCAAGTTCAGGCATATCACTCTATTCAAGGTCATTGAACTTTTTATGACATATCCAACAGTTCATGTCACTGAAAGCACATAGCTCTGATGTGTATGTCCCATGCCACATGATATACTGCCCGACATATATGATCATTACTTCAGAATAATGAACTTTTACTGTATTCCTGGAAGCAGGTAACTCTCATTACAAAAATTGTATCTTTTTATTTCAGAACTAAATGACTTACATCCACAACAGCTCCAAGGAATGAAGATCTGACAAGATTTCACTGTAAATGGGCAAGAACTATTGCAAATGCTGATCAGGCACAATTATCTTAAGGAGATATCAGCTGGACCCCTTAATTCCTGTTCCTCACTACTGATATCTTTGATTCTGTAGTTGCTGTAAGCAAAAAGAATGAGTTTACCATAAGTAGATACAACAAGAAGCGTGCTAAGCTGATGGTCTCAGGCAGGCCCGAAATTTACACTGTTTTGACAGATTTTCGTAGTTTTAGTAAGAACAAAGAAAAAAACCTCTGCTTAGCAGAGGTGTTAATGAACCGCGATGGTTCTTCTCCAACTGCTTAATAGTTGCTTCTCCAGGTCTTCAAGAGGAATTTATGCCATAGTGCATAAAAACAAAGCAGTATTTCATTACAACTTCATACTGAAGAGACCTACTTGATTATCCCAACCCAATCTCCAGTTACTGTTTCTGTCCATGGTCCATATGATGGTGCTTCAGGTCAAGCTTCATTTGGAGGTCACCAGTTCTCTCCATTCCTGCTACTGCTCCTCCTGTACAGCTGTGAGTATTCCTAATGGGGAGGTTTTGCTGAAATCTTTGTCCATGCCATTTAACTGATTATTTAATCTTCTCACTCTTTGCCATTCAGTTGTCACTAAATCAGTCATCCACTAGAGTCCTGGACTAATTTGACATAGTGTCAGACTCATTTCATTTCAAAGGGTGTTTTTACCCAAGTAAAAACTGTAGGATTCCCCACACAAACAATGTTCACATTTAAAAAAAACTCAGGAAAGTTATTCTTACTTTGTTCTTTTTTTTTCATAATTGATCCTGACTAGGTCTTGTTTCACATACTGGCCTGCTGAGTATTCCTCTGCAACTGTATTTTAATCACAAGGTAATGTTTACATTACTGATTGAAAAACTTACAGATATAAATACATATATTTTGATTTCTACCTTACTGATACCTGAATCAAACAATTTTTCTATTTTTCTTAACTTTAATCTGAGATAGCTATGTGTTCCAGATACACAGATAGCTTGAGATTGCAGTAAAATTTTTGCACCACCTGTTTCTGATTTTCTACTGCAATTAGGCAGCATTAGGTACCACCAGCATCTGGTATCTACTGTGACACATCCTAAATAAAAGGTAGGCAGATTCAGAGATCTGCAAGACCAAAGCAGGCTTTCAGCCAGCTTAATAAATATCTTGAGGCTTACGTCACATCAGAACGGCACAGAATGTAAAGCTCTGAATGCTAAGGACAGCTGTCCTCCTTCCCTGCCTCGGTGGCCTTTCTGATTACACTTGTACCCAATCCCATCCACTGGCAGTGTTTCCCAAGTGACACAAATACTGCAGCAGAGCAGGAGATGAAAAAATCTTGAGCTGAGTGTGGTCGTCATGATGTCTGGGTATTTATGATAGGACAACAACAGCAACACCACAACATTACAGCAACCATTAAGGTTGCCTAGAACCCCACCTGCAGTGCTACCTTATCAACAGTGTGCTTTGTGTCATTCTCCAACTTATTATACTTAGTGTAAAAGAATTGTGCTGCTTTTTCTAGAGTTGAAATTTGCCTATCATTACCTTCCATGCAGTAGTTCATATCAGACAAGCAGTATGAAGTTGCCAGCAGTGTGTCTTTCTGGCCAAGAGGGTCAATAATATCCTGGGGCATATTAGGAAGAGCACTGCCAGCAGGTCACAGGAGGTGATCCTGCCCCTTGCTCAGCCCTGGTGAGGCCATGTCTGGAGGGCTGTGTCCGGTTCTGGGCTCCTCAGGACAAGAGAACCATGCAGTCCTTGGAGCTGGTCCAGCAGAGGGCAGTGAAAATGATCAAGTGCCTGGAACATCTTGTACAAGGAAAGACTGAGGGAACTGGGCCTGTTCAGCCTCGAGAAGAGATAACTGAGATGGCTACAGGTATCTAAAGGGAGGGTGTCAGAGGATGTTTCCAGGCTCTGCTCAGTGGTGCCCAGCAATAGGACAAGAAATGGGCAGAAACTGATGCACAGGATGTTCACATGAACATGAGGAAGAACTTCTTTACTGTGCAGATGACTGAGCACTGGAACAGATTGCCCAGAGAGGTTGTGGAGTCTTCTTCACTGGCGATATTCAAGAACCATTTCGGCACAATCCTGTGCTATGTGCTCTAGGATGGCTCTATATGAGTAGGGAGATTGGACCACAGGATCTACTGTGGTCCCTTCCACATGACCCGTTCTCTGATTCTGTGATTCTGATACAAAAAAATAATTAATATTCCAGAAAGAGGCAGTATGTAGGAAAAGCAACCTTAGCAAAAGGACACCTCATCAAAAGGACACCTTAGGATTATGATATTTTCAGGAGCTTTCTGGGAAATGCTAATTAAGCAACCTGCATTGCATTCCTAAACTGTAATATAAAAGCTTTGACTTGAGCTTCAGCTTTGTGTCTATAAAAAGACAAATATNCATGCCATTTAACTGATTATTTAATCTTCTCACTCTTTGCCATTCAGTTGTCACTAAATCAGTCATCCACTAGAGTCCTGGACTAATTTGACATAGTGTCAGACTCATTTCATTTCAAAGGGTGTTTTTACCCAAGTAAAAACTGTAGGATTCCCCACACAAACAATGTTCACATTTAAAAAAAACTCAGGAAAGTTATTCTTACTTTGTTCTTTTTTTTTCATAATTGATCCTGACTAGGTCTTGTTTCACATACTGGCCTGCTGAGTATTCCTCTGCAACTGTATTTTAATCACAAGGTAATGTTTACATTACTGATTGAAAAACTTACAGATATAAATACATATATTTTGATTTCTACCTTACTGATACCTGAATCAAACAATTTTTCTATTTTTCTTAACTTTAATCTGAGATAGCTATGTGTTCCAGATACACAGATAGCTTGAGATTGCAGTAAAATTTTTGCACCACCTGTTTCTGATTTTCTACTGCAATTAGGCAGCATTAGGTACCACCAGCATCTGGTATCTACTGTGACACATCCTAAATAAAAGGTAGGCAGATTCAGAGATCTGCAAGACCAAAGCAGGCTTTCAGCCAGCTTAATAAATATCTTGAGGCTTACGTCACATCAGAACGGCACAGAATGTAAAGCTCTGAATGCTAAGGACAGCTGTCCTCCTTCCCTGCCTCGGTGGCCTTTCTGATTACACTTGTACCCAATCCCATCCACTGGCAGTGTTTCCCAAGTGACACAAATACTGCAGCAGAGCAGGAGATGAAAAAATCTTGAGCTGAGTGTGGTCGTCATGATGTCTGGGTATTTATGATAGGACAACAACAGCAACACCACAACATTACAGCAACCATTAAGGTTGCCTAGAACCCCACCTGCAGTGCTACCTTATCAACAGTGTGCTTTGTGTCATTCTCCAACTTATTATACTTAGTGTAAAAGAATTGTGCTGCTTTTTCTAGAGTTGAAATTTGCCTATCATTACCTTCCATGCAGTAGTTCATATCAGACAAGCAGTATGAAGTTGCCAGCAGTGTGTCTTTCTGGCCAAGAGGGTCAATAATATCCTGGGGCATATTAGGAAGAGCACTGCCAGCAGGTCACAGGAGGTGATCCTGCCCCTTGCTCAGCCCTGGTGAGGCCATGTCTGGAGGGCTGTGTCCGGTTCTGGGCTCCTCAGGACAAGAGAACCATGCAGTCCTTGGAGCTGGTCCAGCAGAGGGCAGTGAAAATGATCAAGTGCCTGGAACATCTTGTACAAGGAAAGACTGAGGGAACTGGGCCTGTTCAGCCTCGAGAAGAGATAACTGAGATGGCTACAGGTATCTAAAGGGAGGGTGTCAGAGGATGTTTCCAGGCTCTGCTCAGTGGTGCCCAGCAATAGGACAAGAAATGGGCAGAAACTGATGCACAGGATGTTCACATGAACATGAGGAAGAACTTCTTTACTGTGCAGATGACTGAGCACTGGAACAGATTGCCCAGAGAGGTTGTGGAGTCTTCTTCACTGGCGATATTCAAGAACCATTTGGGCACAATCCTGTGCTATGTGCTCTAGGATGGCTCTATATGAGTAGGGAGATTGGACCACAGGATCTACTGTGGTCCCTTCCACATGACCCGTTCTCTGATTCTGTGATTCTGATACAAAAAAATAATTAATATTCCAGAAAGAGGCAGTATGTAGGAAAAGCAACCTTAGCAAAAGGACACCTCATCAAAAGGACACCTTAGGATTATGATATTTTCAGGAGCTTTCTGGGAAATGCTAATTAAGCAACCTGCATTGCATTCCTAAACTGTAATATAAAAGCTTTGACTTGAGCTTCAGCTTTGTGTCTATAAAAAGACAAATATCCTTTGTAGATGTTTTTTCCTGCTTAATCCTAGGTAGAATTAGTAAAAAGATGTAAAGAGTATAAAACTGATTGTGATAGCTGCTGGTGAAGAGACTGCCTGACAGCTTGGAAGATTGTGTCTTTGCAGAAATCATGAAAGAAGCCAGTAAAGAAGCCTGTGCAAGGGAAAGCAAGTGCTCTGTTCTGGACTTGGTGAGTTTAGATGGGCAACAAAATATGGTGACTCGTTTTCTCTGCACTTTTAATCAATCACACTCTTTAAACTCATGTATGATACATGTGGAACAGAAATACTGCCTCCATTTTCATCTGGAAAGAAAATATGGCACTGAAAAGAGAACAGATGACTACACATGTAATATCTCTAATAGCAGAAAGGACCATATGTACAGTGTTACTCCCTTTCTAACAGAAGTATGACAGGAATTTCCTCATGTGTCACATACCCTGGGGAACAATTTGCCTCATGACAACCACATAGAAATAGTCCACTAAAGCTCAATTCACAGGTAACATAGAACAGCTGTCTCAACAGCTTGACTTCTGATTTGCTGTGTGCCTTATTCATTATTATTGTTTGTTATTCCACCTCCTCCCACCTCCCCATATCTCCCTTAATAATTCTCAAGAAAAAGAAAAGGGACATGTCCAGATGTCCCATCATTAGTGCCAGCCAGGAGGAGCTGACATGAGACAATGACCAGGATGACAGTGCCACTATCTCTCACCACTCAGACACATAACAAGCAGGGTAACACATAACTTACCAACATAACTAATAATGACATCCATTAGTCTTCTGATGGGTCTCTCTACAGTCAAACCTCCTGCTGATGGAACTCACACGCACTTGGAACATGGTGGGTTAATTCTGGTCCTGAAAACAGCCCTCCAGCCCTTCTGAACTGACAGCTGCAGAGGTGCTATATTCCTCCTATAGAGGGCTTGACCTGAAGTTGGGTAAGAGGATGTAAACTGCTCTGGGGAGCAGCACAGCACATACATTCGCTTTGCTCTTTAAATCTTTCCTAATAACCTGCTATTTGCTGTAGACAGGGCAAGGACACCAAATGGACCTCTAGGCCTGATATAATAAAGTCATTCTTATGTTAAGAAAAAACTTATGTAATATGCACCAGGGATGTTAAGGAGGAAAAGGTCAAAGAATTGATCTGCATTCCAGAAGCTAATGAACATTTGTTTGGTGAATGTAATCTGTTGAAAGAAAAGAATAGAGAACAGCAATGAAGTAAGGAGAAAAGATAAATCATTGTGTATGAAAGAGGTCTGAAGAGGAACCAAGTGTGACGATCTCTTTCTAGACAGATACATTACAGCTAAAGATCAACACCAAAGATCAGCAACTTCCTCCAGGAAATAATTTAAATAGCAGCTACCCAAATGCAGCTGCTTTAAAAAGTTGTTTAAAATAAATAATATCCAGAATCACTTCAGATTTCTTTTAAAACATTGAAGAAAGTTTCATGACTTGATAATTCTGGCCACTATTTACAAGACTACCAACAAGTATTTCATTTACCATACTTGGAATAATTGTTATGTGCCTTATTAAAATTTGCATACATAGGCATTTACACCGACATACCATGACAATGATTAAGGGATTAGAGCACCTGACACACAGGGAGAGGATGAGAAATCTTAGCTGCTCATCCTGGAGAAAAGAAATTTCAGAGGATTTTATGAAGGTGTATAAATATCTAAAGGGCGGGTGGAAAGAAGACAGAGCCAGGCTCTTTTTAGTGATGCCCAGGAATGTGATAAACTGTAGATTGGCCCTGGGGGACTGAGATGGGGCCACAGGCAGGGCAGGAGGAGGCTCTTATTAAATCCAAAGTTACATTTGGGAAGGAAGGCAGATGAAAGTCTCCTCCCCACCTCTGACTTCTCTTCAAACGCATTGTGTTGGCCATCAGTGAAACTGCTTTAATCAGGAAATGTCTACTGCCTTCCTTATATCACAGAATGTAGCATTTGGTGTAAGGAATCCAAAATAACAGAGCAAGATTTCCACGACAGAGTATTTGCATTTAGACAACTGGTTCATTCAGATGAGGATCTTATTTTTAAGTTTCATTTGACTTCTGCAACATACTATGACTCACAAACTCCAGTTTCAAATAGGCAACTTTCAGTGATTTTAATATTGCAAATTATTTAAACTTCATGCTGTAGTTAAACGATAAATATTGAACTTAATATTAAATATCATATTTACAGTATATGAAATATTAGATTGCATTCAACAGATAAGTACATTTGTGGATATGGAATTGCTAGAAAAGGCTTCTCAGGACCAAGGATGACTTTTGGGCAACAATGAAGGTGTATGTACATTGTTTATGAATTCTTAGGATATGCTTCTGTCTTCCCTTTCACAGTGGGAAAACACAGGACAGCAGATCAGCCCTGGGTGTAGGGCCCAACCGGTACTGTGTTTGAGGAAGAGTTGAGAGGGCAGCCACGAGCCAGGAGAGTGGCTGGATGTGAGGCTGCTCCCACCACCCTTGGGGCTGTTATTGCTAGTGGCTCACCAAGCCCGAGACCAAGGTCAGAATGAAGGAAGCACCAGACCATTTTCCAAAGGTCTCCTCACAGACAGCCTGCCCTCTGAGCTGGAGACAGCTTAGCCATGCAGCTGGAGGGTTAGCACTCTGCCCTGCATCGGCCCATCCCCTCACCCCTGTGCTCTTTAGGGGGGCATGGGCTCTGCTCCTCTGCTCCAACTCCTCCTCTTTGGTATTGCCTTCCACATGGAATAAAAAGGGACTGAATTTTCTCTCTCCAAATGGCTGTTTTTGACACTGCCCAATCTCTCTAAAATTTGAATATTAAATATCAAATGGAAATAGCTTACCTAGGAGATCCTATAGAACAAAACTGGGATGCAACCCTCAATACAGACAAGAGAAGGACTTCCATTTATCATTAGTATCAGTACTGTTTCAGTTCAAGGACTTTTTCTGAAACTCAGAAACTAGAGGAAAAAGAAATTTGCTATCTAGTCTAGTGTGGAACATATATATATTTGTGACACAAAGTTTTTCTCACAAATAAGATCTATTTCCTAAAAATCGTTTAAGTACTCACCTCTGTCAGACCTTCATGCCTTTCCTGGGTCAATTTTTGGTCAGTGTAATGGGACTTATGGGACCGTTCCAGCTGCTGTATCTCCAGCACTGAGCTTCAGATCATTTATTCTGAAAGTAATTTTTTCCAGGATCATTTATTTTGAAAACTGTTTAAGTCCCTACAGTCTGAGAAACACAGTGAAGGGAAAAAAAAAATTTGGAGCTTCTCCAGGATTTGCAGCTAAAGATCTTTCCCACTCTCCACATGACTCCTGAGACAGCATAAAACTAACCTAGGCTAACATAATAGGGAAATGTAAGTGTGTTGTTAAAAGGTGTCAGTTACAGAAGCTAAAGAACAAAAGAAAGAGGCTGAAAACCAATAGAAAATAATACCAAAAATATGTCAGTAATAATAAAAGGAGAAATTATTTATCAATCACTCTTTCATACTAAAACATACTCACATATTGTCTTTTAAAACTCTCCCTCCTTCATAAATAGCAAACCGAAGAGTCAGATTTTCAAGGCATGGAAAGCTACTTCACTTGTCTTTTCCACACACATGCTAAATTAAAAAGAAAAAAATAGGCCAAGAAAAAATAACTAAGACAAAGAGATGTTCAAGGTCAACAGTCAAAGTATGAAAAGGCTTCTTTCTCAACCATGGTCTTTTTATTTTAGCCAGGCTCTCCTATATCTTCCAATATCTCTACCTTGGGAATTTCATGCATAGTTTTTAAATAACCCTACTAAGCAGCTTAATAAAAATAATCAGCCTATCCTTGATAAAATAACTATTTTGTGAAATAACTCTGCTACACAAATGCAGGAGTACGCAACCTCCATCCCTTATGATGCTCTCTGAAGATACAGATAGCATAGAAATACTTCAGAAAGTGCTTTTATTGGGGTTCATCTTAAATTGAAAGACTACTAGATATATTACAGACACTGTCTTCAAAACAGCTAGTTCTGTGAAATACATTTGCCAGAGAAAACAGCTTTTTCCTTACTAGATAGGTTAGCTATTTCCTTCTTTCTTTTTCTTTTCAAAAGGCAAAATATTAGACAGCCGTGGCCACATGTTTTGTCTAGCTATTCATCTTACTCCCTTGGGCTACTCTGAATGACTTAAGTGTAATTGAATCCAACTTTGGCTCACTAAATTCATTAGACAGATGAACTAGGAAAATGCTATTTGTAAAAGTAACTTGGATATAGCCATAAAACCTTTTTTCATTTATTAAAACATTTTCTTTTACTAATAGATATGTGTAACAAACAAGTCCTGTCTGAACATGGTTACCGTTGTAGCATCTGGCATATAAGCACTTCTGTCAAGACAAAATGCATATCTAAAATGTTTGGCTCTGACAGACGATTTAGTGTGGCTGGAATGTTTTTTATTTTAAAGTTTACCTAAGAAGTCTCTTAAAAATAACTTCACAGAGTAATACCCATATCCTTGTATCACTTACCAATGATGGCAGCACACTCAGTGAAATGATGGAGCCATTCCATTAATAAAAGAAATGCAGGGGTACAGAGAAGAAATTGATGGTTTCTCTTCTCTCCTCTCCTCTTATCTTTTCTTTTTTTCCTTTTTTTTTCCCCCCATGTTTAGGGTATGCCTCCACTATGTTATGAAAAATCCCTTGGCACAAAATGCAAAGTAACACGGTCTTTGTAGAGAGAAAGTAAAAAAAAAAATGACAGTAAGACAAGACTGAACAAAAAGTTATTTCATCTGTGATTATTAAGCTCTGTAGGAAATTTTTGTATCAGCTCCTTTTCCTGCTTTTCATTTCTCAGCTACACAAATAAAGTTGCCCTTGTTGCTGCTCAGTAGAAGCCACTAGCCACTAGATGGGGCCCCAATGCAAGAAGTTCTGAGCTCCCAACGCCAGGTTCACTCTTAGAAGCTGCATTTCCAGAGGAGAGTTATTATAATAAGGGCAAAAAGTGGTCAGAAATATCAGAACCCCAAGTGTGTTTAAAATCTTGAGCTGAATTTGTAATTTAGTTCAGAAGGGTACTTAAATTCTACTAGTATCTATACCAGAAGGAAAGCACAAACCCTCTACCACACAAATTCTTGGCTACCTAATCCTTAAACCCAACATTCTTAAAAGACAAAACAAACAAACAAACAAAAAAAGGTCCCTGTATTTAACCAATAAAATTCAGAAGATTTTTTCCCGTAACTGATCTGACTACACAGAACTGTGGCTACTCCTACCCACAGGGGAGGACAAGCACAAAATCACGTGTAACAAANTAATTTTATTTTTGTATATCATCACTGCACAGCAGCAAGTGCAGTGATGGGCACGAGCCCTTTGCTTGGTGAAGACAGCCTAGACTTGTTCATGCCAAAATGGATAATAGCCAAGACGAGGCTGGCTTTTTTCCCGTAACTGATCTGACTACACAGAACTGTGGCTACTCCTACCCACAGGGGAGGACAAGCACAAAATCACGTGTAACAAATAGCACCACCTGTTTCCTCACTGTTGGTCCAGACAACAGCAATGCCACCAGCCCTTCGGAAAATATGTTTCCAACAAGCTACAGTCCATCAGAGACATTTCAGTTCTATCTTGGTCTGCTGGGAACTCGACCTTTCACAGAAATACATCAGCTTCCCTGCCCAGATTCTGCTTCATAGATACACATAGNCTGAGTTGTTATCCTGTTTATGTCTGCCTGGATCAGACCCTGGAGAGGCAGCCTTCTCTAAAGGCAACTTCTGTAGGTAGAACACACTGTCTACTCGTCAGGCTAACAAGAGATTTCCAGGGATGGTAATTCAGTCATCAATACTGAACCAGTATTCAAACTCCCCTCTTTTGGACTGTAAGACGTGCCACTTTCCCAAACAATTCCTGAGTACAGGCAGGATTCAGCCTGAGCAAGGCATCATTGCCCGTGGAGGTTTGAAGACAGGCCTCCTGTATTACTAGGTAAGATGGCTTTGCAGTGCAGTATAAAGTAGTCCTAGGGATGCCAGTAGTTCTAGGGATCAACCATGACAGTCATAAATAAACCTGTTCATTTTAAT
>VYZR01009333.1:1134-29830 GCA_013400675.1 Oxylabes madagascariensis | reverse complement strand
AAACCAAAATATGGTAGGCCTGACCTCACCCTCAAAACTATGCGAGTGAGTTCCCAACTTGAGTCCTTTTTGGGGACTAAACCTCAGATGAGTGAGAACCAGAGAGCCAAACTGCAGTGACCAGCCCAGGCTGAGATCTCTCTTTTCCTATTTTTATGTGACATCACTGAGTTTTCCTCATCTGCTTCCCTGGCTCCTACAGCACCAGGCAGGGTCTGCTCACTCTTCATTAAAAAAGCACAGGATAATCACAGGAAACAGTGAGAAAGAAAATGGGAGCCTGAAACCTCCTCTGGTGTATTAGTCACGGAGAGTTTCCTCTTCAGTGTGCAGTGGGTTTGATATGAGACATTTATTCGTCAATGAATGAAAGAGATTCTCACTACAGGGTGCTTGTGCGTGTTCTGAAAATGGTAAACAGAGGAATCCAAAGCAGAAAGAGGAGTAGGGAAGGAGAGGAACAGGAGGTGGTGAAGAGCTCCCTGTTTCCCTGAGGTCACTCCTGGCAGGACACAGAGGGACAAGACAGTACGTATTCAAGAATAAATTAAGTTCTTCCTCCTTGACTGTTGTCATCTCTCATTTACTGTCCAAAAGCCGCTCTCCTGGCATGGCACGTGTCCCACCACGCCTCTTTAGCACACAATGTGCTAAAGAACAGCTCTCCCTATATTTAGCATTCCCCGTCTCCCATTGTGTAGCTGCAAACACATCCCACCGGCGCTCCCTGGGCACGCCAAGGTGGGGCTTGGTGATTCCTGATGCACATTCCCTATTTTTAGCCATCAGATGATGCGTGCATGTGTGTCAGCTCCTCGTAATTCTTCCCAGGAAACAGATCTGGACACAGTTTATGGCTCCCTGTGATGTAAAATCCTGCACATTTTCTCCTCCTGGTGCCAGCGGGATGGAGGAGGAGAGAAGGATTGGAGAAGTGTCCTGCAGGTGGGCTGGGTGGGATAAGGTGAGATGATTCCCCCAGGGAAAATCAATTCAGGCAGAGCTCTGGGGACTCTGAGAAGAGAAGGCTCTGGGGAGACCTTATTGTGTCTTTTCAATACAAAACAAACTTTTTAGCAGGGCTTGTGTTGATAAGACAAGGGGTGATGGTTTTAAACAAAATGGGTCAATTCAGATTAGCTCTAAGGAAGAAATTTTTCACAATAAGGGTGAAAAAATACTGGCACAGGTTGCCCAGAGAGGTGGTAAATGCCCCATCCTTGGAAACATTCAAGGTCAGGATTGGAGGAACCCGCTCTAGTGGAAGGTGTCCCTGCTCATTGCAGAGGACTTTTAAAGGTCCCTTCAAACCCAAACTATTCTCTGATTCTACAACTTAATGGTTGAACCTCATGTATTCACCTTCTCATGGGATGATGTGGACTACAGGAAAGCCTCTTGTGGGAATTCCTCCTGACAGCCACCAAAAAGCAGCAGTTTGAACCTCAGGAATTAGGCCATCCTGCCACCGGGGACTTTCTGGCCTCTTTGGCTGGACCCTGTCAAAAACATGGATGAGTTGGCACATGGGCAGAATCCAATCTGATGGGACTGATCCAATTCCTGGAGAGACTCTCCTACTGTCCTTATTCAGAGGCTGCAGTGGATTAATTAAATGTGTAAAGCTGGGGAACAAAGGACGGGAATGCATGGCTGATTTTCCCAGAAGAGTCGTGATGCTGCTCCTGTTCTGCTCAGACAGTTCAGGGGTGATCTGGCAAAGGGGGTGAATTGTGAAACCAGCAGAGATTTATGCCACTGAAAACTCACCAGGAAAACCTGCTGAAGGATATTCTTCCTAGCCTGCAGGAAGTGAGCAGGAAAAGGGACAGCCTACGTTTGATGCTGAAAAGTGAAAAAGATTGCACATGGGAAAAAAAAGCAGCAGCCTGAGCATACAGAGGCCCCAAATTAGCCATTCCCAGGGTGTCATCCTGGAAAGAAATGTCAGCACTGCACTCAGCCAGAGACAAAAAGGTCAAATAGGAGTTTAGGGTTTGTAAGAGAAGAATATTGTTAAAAAACCCCACCGTGGTGTGGAGTAAATCACCTGGGCTCTGACCCCTTGTGGGGTGGGTGCAGTGCTGATCCCCCACCTCAGGAGGATACAACAGTGCAGGAAAAGGTAAAAGCACCAGGAACAATTGTCAGCCCTGAATGGCTTCAGTGTAAGAATAGACTGGGTCCCCATTCTCTGCAGCCCCTGGGTCACAGCATCGGGAGGGGGAGGGGGAGGAGGCAGCAGAATTTGCTCCTTCCCCTAATTTTGGCAGCTGGGCAGCATCCCTCAGCCAAGCAAGAGCCAGGAAGAGCTCATGTGTGGCTCTTGATGCCTCGGCATGCTGTGGAGACCAGAAGGACGAAAAAAGCTGAAAAAATGTAGTGGAGGACAAGTCCAGTGGTGGCTGACGAACACGATGCTTGGGTCACCACCCTCGCTCCTGGGGAGATCACCTGTGGCTGCAATTCTCATTCTGCTCTCTAGGAATATTCCTCCATTCCCACTCTCCCCTCTAGGAATATTCCTCCATTCCCACTCTCCCCCTTTTATCCATCCCTGGTTATTTTGGGGTCCTGGTGGTGGCTCAGACCAGCCTTTGCTGAGTTCCGGGGTGGTGGCTGTTATTCCCTGAGGAATGTGACCAGCTGGGATCTGACGGTGAAAAGAAGCACTGCAGGATCGTGTCGAAAGAAGAGCCAGGGGAGTCCCATCAAACAGCAATTATGAAGGGAAACCAGCCAAAAAAATGAAGGGCTTGAGCCCCCAGGGGTGTACAGAGAAGGTCTGCTTTCCTACAGGGATCAAAAAGAATCAGGGATACCCAGTGAGATGGCAGGGAGAACGCAGAGTTCCCTTGAGAGCGATTTTCCCCTCAAAACCCCGACTAATTTGTAGGGTTTTTTTCTTGGAAGCCTTCTAAGGAAGGGGATAAAGAGGCTCTCAGTTCTGGGAACGCAATCCCTTCTCTGCTGGAGGGGGCAGGAGGCTTAATGCAGCCCGGCATCCCTCTCTTTCAGTTCAGCCCCCAGACACAAAGGCAGAAAAATGCCAGGAATTTCCCAGAGCCCTCCCCAGACCTGCTCCCATCTCCCTTTCCCCCCTCGCCACCTCCTCCTCCGGCTGGAAGGGAGGAATACTAATAACAGAATAGGGATCCTTAATAGGCCCCTTGCCTGGTCACTTCGGGATTGAATGCTGAAAGGGATGGACGTGACCAACCATAAGGAATGAAGCTTCTTCAAGTCCCATTTCTTATTTTTGCCGGTTTTTTGTTTGTTTTTGTTGTTTTGTTTTTTTTTTTTCCCTTTCCCCAATTTCTCCCCCCTTTCTACTCAGCGCTGAAAAAATTCCTCTCGGCCCCTCGCCTCTGTTTCTTTCCCTTGGAGTCAGGCTGCAGCTCTAATCACTGCGGGGTGATTAGCATGTGAAGGGAGAGAGGAAAACAAAATCTTTATTGCTGGCTGGTGGAGCCGGAGCAGCTGTCTGGATGGATGCTGGCTCCTGTGTGATCCTCCCCACCGCCCCTGATCCCTTCCATTGTGGATGTTTCCCTGGAAGAACAGGCAACACACCAAGGAAGGGCAGAAAAAGGGATGGGGACAAAGTCAGAGCAGCAGGGCTGTGTTTTGCGGGGAAAAACAGAATAGAATTTTCTTTTTCAGCTTTGAACTTGGACAGAGAAGTGGGGGACAGGGACTTCAGCGCTGTGCCGAGGGGACGACAGCGGGAATGAAAGGATAATTTGTGGTGCCGACCTCAGAGGGGAGCGGGAGGCACAACACAGAGCCCTTTGATGAGTCGAGGCCGGGGATGGAGGAGGTGAACTGAGCTGGAGGCTGGGAAGGGAGAAAAGGCAAATGTAGGAGTTAGGTGGTGGTGGGGACAGCAGGATGGGGATCCACCACTGTCCCCTGTGAGGGAAATCCTGGCCAGCAGAGGGTGAAGGGCTGGCAGGTGGATGGAGTGTTTTCTGCTCATCCTCCCCAAGGCCCCGATGAGTGATGAACCTGCAGAGCCCCTTAAGGAGCCTGGAGCAGCAATTACAGCCCCAGGTTGGACAGGGACTCCGAAGGGACGTGCTACTGGAGTGGAAAGCAGTATCTGTTCTTTGTTAGGAGGCTGTGATGGGAAGACCAGTGCCTCTGGGGCCGGTATTCCCTGTGAGCTCCAGAGCTGGCTGTGCTCAGCCCTCCTCCCCTCGCTCCAGGTGTTTCCTCTTCCGAGCTCGATAATGAAATCTGTACACCCCAGCCAGTTTATATTTAGTTTCCACCACTGCAGGCAGGGGTCTGCTGGTGCCTAACAAACAGCAGCAAAACATCATTGGTGGGTTTCCACTAGGAGCTGCCCCTGTGGAGGCAGGAGATGGGGTTTGAGGGATGGGAATAGTGGCAGCATACAGATGGTTGTGCCAGTAGCCACTGGTCTGGACCAGCCCCCCACAGAGCCATGAGATCCAGACCAGTTTTGTTTTGGGAACTGTCTCTGGCTATGCAAACTAATCCCATATAATGTCTGGTATTCCTGACCTGTCTCTGCTCCCTTAGTGAAGAAGCTCTTACCTAGTGCAGGTATGCTCCACCTCCCATGTCACTTTGTACTGGTTTGAAAGCAAAACCAGTGAGACACTCCAAGTCAGAAATACAATTTAACAGGAGGGGGAAAAAAAAGGTAAAATAAAATAAATGCAATAGTGCAAAAGACCACTGACAGAGTCCAAACATAACCTGACACCCTGTTGGTGAGGGTGGTGGTAGCAGTCCAGATGAAGTGGTCTCCTTGAAGCAGTGATCCCATAGAAAGGTCTGGTAGCTCTTGCTCTCCAGGAATCCAGTGGGGAAGGCCCCAGTGCTGTCCCAAATCCCAGATTATATCCAGGTGGGAATGCTTGGCTCCTCCCCCTGGGTGGAGCATCTCACAATGGAATGATGTAATTTTATGAGCCGTGCAGTGGGTCCTTGATTGCCCATCAAACAGAGAGAGCTCCCGGAGGGAGTTACCTGTGAGCCACGGGCAAGGCCTTGAGGGCCCATGAACAGAAGAGAGTGCAGAGGGAGGGGCAAGGGAAACACTGCCCCACCTGGTTTAACAGCTCACGGAGATGGGGATGGAATACAGACTTTGGGCACAGCTTACATTGGAACCTAGGACACACTTGTTCCTCAAGCTGAGCTTTCCCTAGGTCTCCTGTCCACGCCATGCACAGCAGGTGGGATCCAGCTGCCTGGTTATGGGTTTATTGGATCATCTGGGTTGTCTCTGTGAGGTGTCGGATACATCTATAAACTTTCTATATCCCACAGAGAGGACTCTCAGGCACAGGGAGGGGTTCCTGGGCTGTCCTGTGCAGGGCCAGGAGTTGGACTGGGATGATCCCAGGGGATCCCTTCCATCTCAGGATACTCTATGACATCCTAGAGCACCTCAGCTGGTGCCAGAGCTGAGTTGAGCCCTCAGGCTCCGTTGGCTTCCATGGGAGTTCAAACACCCAGCTCAAAAGGATGGAATCACACAACAATTCACAGAGCAGGTTGGGTTAAAAGGGAGCTTAAACATCACCCAATTCCAACCCCCTGCCACAAGCAGGGACATGTTCGACTACCCCAGCTTGCTCCAAACTCCATCCAGCCTGGCCTTGGACACTTCCAGGGATGGGGCAGCCACATCTTCTCTGGGCACCCTGTGCCAGGGCCTCACCACCCTCACAGGGAACAATTCCTTCTTAATATCCAATCCAAACCTGTCCTCTGTCAGTTTAAAGACTTCACCCCAAACATGTTTTGTGCCATGGGCAGGATTTCAGGGCATTTTTTGATTCCAGTCACAGGAAGCACTTATCTACTGGCATCCTGTAGGATATCTTGCACTTACCAGCCAGGCAGACAGAGAGGAAACTTCTGAGAACTAGATCGTTGCATCTGCTCTTAAATCATCTCCTTGTGGCTGGGTAACTCGCTGTCATTGAGGACTCTCTCTAGGCTTAAATTAGAAACATCACTGAAATTAATGGACACCAGACAAGGAAATCTTGATATTCCCAGAGCATTTGTGGCACCGAAAGTCATCTTGAGTGATGGAGATGAACTATGGCAAATAAGGTTAATTTTCAAACCCTCCTGCTGAGGAAAGTTAATGCCTCACAGTTACAGTTTTGTCATTGTGGATCCTAAACCAAAAGGCTGTTGGGTCAGGAAGTTGGCCACTCCTGATTAGATCAGAGCTTCAGTGTGCTTCAAAACTAATTCAGTGTGTGTTTGGTGCAATGAGGGTGTGATACCTGTTATTGATGTGATGTCTGTTTATTCACAGAAAGAAAATTCCAGTCATGGGGGCAAAAATTTCATGCTTTGCAACATGTATCTACATAACTGTGCACTTACTGGACACTTATTTTAATAGAATCACAAAATCACAGAATGGCTTGAGTTGGAAAGTTTCCACTCCCTGCCAAGAGCAGGCACACCTTCCACTGGATCAGGTTGCTCCGAGCCCCATCCAAACTGGCGTTGGACACTTTCAGGTGTGGGGCATCCAAAATTTCCCTGGACAGCCTGTTCTAGTTCTCACCATCCTCACAGTGAAGATATTTTTCTTAATTTATAATCTGAACCCACTCTCTTTCAGTTTGAAGCCATTCCCCTTGTCCTGCTGTTCCACACTTTTGTAAAAGTCCCTTTCCATCTTTTTCCTAGGCTGCCTTCAGCTTAAGGTACATTTTCCAGTCCATCTGAGCACCTAAATGACACCGTGTTTGGTTTTCATGGCCAAGCAGAACATGGCATTTTGGACTCTGAACAGCTTGCAAGCAAAACTACCATCCCCAAAATTTCAAACCTGTCAAAACTCATCCAACCAACCTTGGGAATTATAAACCAAAGAGTTGGGGTAGTAAATTCCGTATTCCTGGCTAGGAAGAGCTGCTCAGGTTATAGTTGAGGCAGCACTATGTGGAAAGGAGACAGGAAAGAATTGCTCCCACACACTGAGTCGTGCTGGAAAAGAAGAAGCTTTATTTACATCTTTTACATTTTATAGAATTCCAAAGGGATCAGTGGATGGGAGGGTGGAGTTGCCACCCCTCCAACACACTGGTCAGACCAACAGTCTGTCAGCTCTCTCCTCCTCCATGAAAATATGAAAACAAACTATTTGTTGATACTTAAAGTGTGGGAAAAGTTCTGGTACATGAGAAAACAATTTTTTTCAGAAGGGTGAACTGAGCAACAGCACTATTTGTGCAGTGGGACCGCAGAGATCTTCTGACCCACTGGAGACACCTCCCTGAGCATTCATCCTCCAAAGGTCTTGCTGTGCAAACAGAAGTCAAGGCAAAATGTTACAGCAGGCAGTCTTCTGAACCTGCAATGGGGGGAGAGTGCCCAGGCATAATTCTGAAATAGCACTGGAATTGAGATATTTTATCTTGTAATAAGTTCCATCACGTCAATTATCTCAAGTTCTCGGGACTTTTGATTTTTCCCTCAGCCATAGGTAACAGCTCCTATGTCACCATCTGTCCTGCAGCCTGGGATTGCAGTGGAGTGCATTGTTTATCCTCAAGGAGCTTTCCGTGGGTTTGGGGCCATCATACAATGCCAGTTGAGATGTATTTTTGGCAGGAGCAGTGACGTTAGACGGAACATCCTTCTTGACAATTTCTATAGATAGTTCCATTTAAAATAAACTTCTGTTTAGCCAGGATTTTTGATTATATGCTCCCATGCTCTTGAGAATCAAAGAACATAAGGAAATGCATTGTTAAGTGAAACCTTTGTTTTAGTGGAGCTACTTGAAAGAAGTTTCATACTAAGATGTAGTTGCTGGAGTTTTCTTTCTGAATAAATTGAAAAATTGTCTTTGCTAGGACAAGAATATGTGAAAATTAAAGGGACATCCTGATCACTGAGACTGGGCCTACACTTCCACAAATTCCTATTCAAGAAATCAAAGAAAATTCACTTCATGAGAAGAAAATAATGATACGAAGCCCTCTTTGCAAGGACAACCTCTTGGGAGATTCAGGAGCAAGGACACAAAGCCAGAATGAACTTTGAGCAGTCAATGTGGCTGAAAGGTGGGGCTCAAAAGAGGAGTTTTGGGGTAGGCTGATGAAATAATAATCACAGCAGTGTGGCAAATAGAGCCAAGTGAATTCAAAATTCAGGGGAAACAAGGCATAATGTACTCCACACATTCCCATGATTCCACACTGTCTACTAATGGTTGAGGGGAACGTCCAAAGGGATCCACAAAGATTTCTTAGGCCAAAAGGTGATAGTGGGAAGCCTTGCAAGGAATATTGTTGGTTGATGTGGAGCTGAGGAGCTCAGCTCTCCTGCTGTGGTGGGTTTGGGGCAAGGCACGTGCCCGCCCCGGCCCTCCTTTTCCTGTAAATTTGCAGTGGTGACATGTTGCTGTTTTACACCAAAAACGACACAGACTCTCGAGATCAGAAGGCTAGGAGAATGACTCCTTTATNGGCTACAGTGACATTTACTCTTCAGGTGACCAGAATCCTTCCCAGTTTGCTGAACTGGAATTGGAGAAGCACAGTAAAGCTGCTGGGGTATCCCTGTCCATGGCAGGGGGCTTGGAACGAGGTAGCCTTTGATTTCCCTTCCAACCCAAATCAGTCCATGGTTCTAAGTGAAGGAAACTGAGGATTTGAGGGCAAAAAATCAAGGCTGGCTGGAGGAGCTGCTGTGCTGCCCTGGCACAGGGAAGTTGACTTTGTGCCAGCAGCTGCAGGAAGCTCTTGAGGGTGTGATCAGCACCACATTCCTGTGCCAAGCTTTGTTGGCAAGGCCTGCAGTGACCTGGCTGCTCGCTGGAACAGACTGTGAGCCATCAGATGGAGAAAGCTGAGCCCAAGGGCCTTGGTGTTTCTTTGTGACCATCCTGAAGCACGTCCCACCTTGTTATGTCTGTGGCAATGCATGAGGCAGGGACTGGGTCTGCTCTGTGTGCGAGGTGGATGCGAAAAGAGACCGAGAATCAGCTTCAGAGCAAGAATCTACATTTTTGTTTGCAAAAAGGTAAGGCAAATAGTCACTGGTGTTGTGCTTCCTCCAGGCAAATAGCACGGTGTCTCTGTGTCTCTCCTCTGCACCAGTCTAGGGAGTGAAAGGGAGAGCAGACACCATCTTTTCATAGAACCAGAGAATGTTTTGGGTTGGAAGGGACCCTAAAAATCATCTTGTAGACCTTAAAGATCATCTAATAATCTCTTCCCAAATATCTGATTGTGTCTTCCCTCTGTAGTGCTGCAGACTAAGTTTTTCCTACTCAAGGGGTAAATATTTTAAAGTATTCATTCAGATTGTTCTGTTTTCAAAAGGCACCAAGGAAGACCTGACCATGATTTTTTATCATTCAGGGATTGGGGACATGGGTTGGTGACACCATTATGACATTCCTGTTCTTCAGACAGATCTGCAATATAAAATTTAAACAGATTCCTAACTTTGGTCCCAGAGCTCTGGCTCAGCTGCTTTAAAATGTGTGTGAAGGCCAGGCACAAACTTGTTTTTGTGAACCTGGGTTTTGTTCTGAAGCATTGCTTGAAAATCACTTCTTTGCAGCTGAGTTGGGATGTGAGAATTGGTCCAACTTTCCTCTTGGAATGCAGAGCAGACATGGAAAACAGCTTTTAAGTATTTGCACAATTCTCAGTGCATCTTCAGGACATGAAGGGAGTCAGCTCAGGAGATCTGCTGGTTAGAAATAAATAAGTAGAGTCAGATGGGAAATAAATTTGAAAGAAAGGAGGGTATCAGCTCTCTGGGTGTTCAGTCAGGCTCTTTACTTGGATCCAAGGCTCATCTTCATTTTCAAAGTCCTTCCCTAGGTGCAGGTGTGTCCAAAGAGGGTCATTTACAGCAGACTGAGCAGAGGGGGATGTTCCAGGAACTTAGGAGGGATTTCTGATTTTGCTCTTCACACAGGGAATTGAAGTCTCCCGTTTTCATATATATTTGCCAGAAATACCTACCTAAATGTAGGTGACCTCCATAAGAACAGAGAAAGTATCTGGTGGTTATCAGCTGTTTCACAGAATCAGAACAAGTGTTACATCTTCATCTGGGAGATTTTTTGGCTCAGAAGATCTTCTCAGAAAATATAGTCAGTCAAAAATCAAAATATGGATACTGGTTGAACCAAAATGAATTTTTTTCCTTTTTTTTTGCCCTCACAGAAATAGAAAAGCAGGCAAAAATCATATCAGGTTGAGTCATCACTTTGGGTTTGTCTTAAAATGAAACATTACAAATCAGGTGTTTTTTTCTGCTTATCCTTGCAAGCTCTAAAGAAAGGTCAACTTAAATCACAGCCAGGTTTGCAATTTAGCACTTCAACATTTCAGTTTGAAAATGAGTAAAAAAGTATTTTTTCAACATTTCTGACTTATTTGTTCATTCATTTATAGGTTTTTTTCCTCTTCTCTGGGCAGTTCACAGGCAGACCCGTGGTACCCTCGCCAGCACAACTCAGTCTGGAGGAGGATGTTTCTCCATGATTGGATTGGACCATCTTGACCTGCCAGCCTTGAGAAAAACTTACAATTAGCACATTTTTGACCTCTCTAAACCTCGCTTGGGCAACTGGAAAAAAATGAATCTGTCAGTACTCAAAGCTCAAAAAAAAAGGGGGAAAAAAAGAAGACATACATTTTTAGACATTGTGGTAGCAGAATGAAAAAGGTGAAGGAGAACAGACAATGAAATGTCCTGTCGCTTGTGGGTGGACCCCAAAGTACCTTTCAGATGCAAAAAAGGGTTAATTTAGCCCATCCAATGGGGGTTTGGGGGATGGGGAAGTGCCCAGCTGAGAAATGCAAAGCAGAAGTAAACCAGGGAAGGGAAGCACACCTCAGAGGTGTGAGCTGGCCCCAAGAGATGCTCGGGGAGGCACCAAGTCCCCGTCCAGCTGATAAGGCTCACACCGTTTGCCGGGCTGAGGACTTGGTGTACAGAGCATTAAATGTTCTTATTCCTTTTGCACAGTCAGCCCTGCTGGGCTGGGAGGAATGTGATCCTCCTCCCTCTTCCCTTTTATCAGCACACCATTACTCCGTAGATTTGTAACTGTCTTGGATTTTGCCTTCGTAATCCTGACGCAAACCCATCGGACCCGCGGAGTGAATTATTACTTATTTTGGGACACTTGGCCCGGCTCTCCAACAGGCTGATTCCAGTTATGGCAACAGGAGGAACGTGTGTTTGGAGGGGGAAAAAGCTCCAGTTCTCTCTGTGGTGATGTCTGTCTGTGTTGGCAGGGTCCCTCACGGTGTTATTCAGCCACTCACTGGAGAGACGAGGCAGCTCAAAAGCAGCGACAGAGAAAAACCTTCAAAACCCATCAGCAAAAATGGATGTGTAGCTATGGGGCAGAGAGGATGGAACGGCCTTGAGTTGCACCAGGGGAGATTCAGGTTGGATATTATGAAAAGTTTCTTCACTGGAAAATGGATTCAGCATCGTAACAAGGGATGGGGCAGAATCCGTGTTCAAAAAACAAGATGTGGCACTTCATGATGTGGTTTACAAGGGCACGTAGTGATAGGCAAAGGGGAATGGTTTTAAGCAGAAAGAGGAGAGATTTAGGTGGGATATCAGGAATTAATTCTTCCCTGTGAGAGTGGTGAAATACTGGAACAGCCCAGAGAAACTGTGGCTGCCCCATCCCTGGAATGTTCAACGCTTTTTTTTCCCAATGAGGACAACTCGAGGTTTTCAAGACAGAGCTGCTATGAATATTTCTATTAAATCTCCACATTACATCTTTGGGCTCTGCAAACAGGTTCTCCAGTCACCTAAGGCACACACAGACATCCAGGATGTGGGAACCTCTCACAGGCAGGCACTGGGGAGGAATGCCATGAGAGGGAGCTGGAGAAATCACCTGCGTGCCACGGGGCTGAGTCACTCTGGGACTGAGTCTACTTATCAGGGGGAAATGGTACACGGTGGAACCTTGTTTAAATGTGAAATCCCATCTGTGTCAGCGAAGGGGCAGAAGGTAAATTACAGGCAGCAGAGGGAGGGGAGGGAAGCTGGCATGTGGGAAAGGCAGAGAAACAAAAGACAGGTTTCAGTGTGAATTCAGAGGCAGAGAGGGCTGGATTTAAGGAAGGAACAGTGGGGCAAGGGGAAAGGAAAGAGCTTGGCAGCATGGAAGGAGGAACAGATTAAAAATGTAGCTGTGTCCTAATTAGTGATGCAGTCCAAGAGCTCCAGAAAAGGTTCTCTGAGCAAGGAGGTGCCAACCCAACCTCCTCCAACTCACCCTGTGTGAACTCAGAGCTGGACTCTGCCTTGGGGTACAAGACAAACCAGGAGCAAGGACTGAGGTACGCCAAAGGCAGGACCTGATCCTCCAAAAACAACAAACAGGATGGGCTGCAGCAATTCTCCTTCCTCCTCTCTTGCAGCCCACCTTTGCAGGCAGCCTGTGGTTGTTGCACATTTGTGTTTTAATCCTTTACTCCTCGTCCCGCAGCAGTGATGAGGAGGGTACTCTTCCTCCTGCCCCCTGCTCAGCAGTATCAGACCTGTTGGCAGGGCTCTCTGATCACAGCTCTGCCGAAATCCAGCATCCGTGGGAAGGGTTAGCATTTACTGAGCCTTGTACAACATGTGGAGAAAAACAGCTTTCGCTCCAAAACAAGCAGCTGACATCATCATCAGGTATCCCATAGCTCTGCTCTGATGATGATGATGGCATTGCACAGAAAAGCCACCCCTAAAAGTGTGTCTCTGATTGAAAGTGCTCCAGGAAAAGGTCACAGAGGTGGCTGCTTTCTCTGCTGCAGCAAAACTGTGTAGGATGCTTTATAAGGAAATAACTAAGTGCTTTCTTAGCTCCAGCATTTACTGGAGACTTCTTCTCCAAACTTCCCAGATCTACCTGCCTCGTGGCAGGGGAAGAAAGAGGCTACTCAGAGTAGAGGAGGATTAAATCAGGAACATTTGTAGGCAATTACAAGTCCACCAGACAGCAGAGGACAAGGAGATGGAGGGTGCTGGCCAATGTCTGAATGGCTGTGGCAACTCCTGGAGTTTCCTGATGGAAAAAGGCAAACACCCCATTCAGATTCAAGGAGGCAGGTAAAAGGATCCAAGGAACTTAAATCTGGTTGACTTTTCTTCAGAATTTTGGAAAATAATGGGACAAGTCCCCCTGTGAGCTGTTTACAGGTACGGGAGTTAAAAGGAAGGGGATTAGGAACATGATTTTTACTGAGAACAGGTTGTGTTTGGACAACTTCTTTGACTCCTGGGATGAGCTGACAGGCAAGAGCAGTTGATTTCTCCTACCTGTACTTAAGCAGGACTTCTGACATGGTCCCACATGTCTGCATACAGGTTGGAGGGATGGGGACTGGGTGGACAGACTATGAGGCTGCAGCAGGAGATGGACTTTGCTCAGTGAAGACAAAGATTAACAGTGAGATAGCAAGAGAAAAACAAAAAAAAAAAAAAAAAAAAAAAAAAAAAAAAAAAAAAAAAAAAAAAAAAAAAGGGGCAGAAAAAGAAATTCTGTCTGGTTTTAAGATGCAATTCTTCACCATGGGCATGACTGATTATTGAAACAGCTTCAGAATATCCTTAGAGAGGTTAAAGGCTGGACAAATTGAGATCTGGTACAACAAAATCTAACTTTGAAATTAACTCTGATTATAATCAGGCTATGATGAAGTGATGGGTCATTCTCAGTGTACTTTCACCCCTCAGAGGCCAGTTTTTTCTGCTCTCTACCAGAGGTATAAAAGTGGTTTAAAAAAAAAACAACCCGAAACTGTGCAAAGAATGGCATGATACAGGAGGAATCACCCAGTTTTATTTCCTTGTTCCTGAAGCCTGGGAATTCCAGCAGCTTCCAAAAGCAACCTGTGCTGTACTGTGACAGTGAACATAATGTACATAAACTCAAATATTTGCAAAGGAGAATAAGATAAAAAAGTCCACTAATGAAACTTTATGTCCCAGGAGGGGTTGAACTTAATCCAAAAGGGGGAAACTTTCAAAAAGAAGCTATAAGAAATGGTAAAAATTGCAAAGTTCTTTTATATGGTAAATACTTTGCAGGCAACAAACTGGATGCTCAGAGGATAAATATATATCATGTATTAAAAAGATTTTAAAAAAAGACTAAAACTAGATAAATAAGTGGCTAGTAAAAGACTAAAAGTGATTGAAGCAAAACAAAATCCTTAAAAAGACCTAAATGAGAAATGAGGCATAGAAGAAACTCAATATCTGGAAGTTTATCATAAGACATCAATAAATCATGCCAACAAGATTTGAAGAAACATTTTACTAAAGGAATGAAATATCAATAAAACCTTGCTCCAGTTTATTGGTACAAGAATCTGTCAGGGACTCCGTGGGACTTTTAAGTGGAATAAAGGAGATGTGCAAAGAAGAGATGGTCACTGTGTGCAGCAGAAAGGTTTGATGAATTCTTCCAATCCTGTTAAATGTGGAGCAGTTTCAGATGGCTCCTACACCAACATTTATCTTGGGGAAGAAGAGGGAGAGAGTCAATCACAGGAATGATCCTTAACAGAAGGGTTAGTAAAATAAATTATAAAGAGTCAATGAAAACATGATTCAGGAGGGAATGGAGACACAAAACTACTGTATTATTAATCGTGGTGTGAAGCTTGTCACTTCAATCAGACTTAGCTGCAGGGGAATATAAAACAGCAATTATGCTGGGAATTCTTGAGAAGGGCACCATGAGGACCTGGGAAATGAATGCTGACATCTGAATTAAACTCACTGGTGGGGTCTGCAAGGAGGAGAAGCATCCAAAATCCCAGGGCTAAAGGCAACAGGTTGGGGAAAAGGCAACACTTCTTTTAGAGGAATTGATACCCACAAATCAAACTGTTTTGAAGGGGTTTGTGAACAGGTGATAAAATCACCCAGCTGGTGTAGTGGAAACGGGGGAGTTGTCAGCATGGTCTTTCAACAGAGCAGTCAAAAAATGAAGTGGTGGGATTAATTATTCCTGTCGATTACTAATTTATTAAAAGGTAAGAAACAAAGAATTGATTGGTGTTGATGATGGAAAACATTGCCAGGAGAGTCCTGCAGGGTTTCCCACTGGGAACTGTGTTCTCGAATGCACTTGTAAATGATTTGGAAAAGACTGACAATAAAAGAGAGATGAAATTTGCTGATGACACAGAATTATTCATGGTAATTGAAACTAACATTCCCATCAGGAGTTGTAGGATCATCTCAACACCGGGCAACAAAGAGACAGGTGAAACTGAGTGTTAGTAAATGCAAAGTAATGCACATCTGGGAAATGCAGCTCTAAATATTTATGCACAGTGATGGTCTCTGGGGTAGCTATTTCCACTCAGAAAAGAGATCTTGGCATCAGAGCCCAGGGGAACTGAATGTTAGGAATTACTGGAAGGGAATAGCGAACAAACCAGAGTGTAACAGCATGGAGCTGCTTAAATCTGCAGTGAAGCCTTGTCTTTTGTGTGGAATCATTCTAGTTTCTTTTCTAAAATCACGTTTTAGAACTATGAACAGTGGGGAAGAATGGAGAAGGTGAGTAGGAGGTGGTTACTCACTGTAATTCATAACACAGGAACCAAGAAGCATCCAGTAAAATGACCAGGAGTTAGACAGGGAGAGAAATGAAAGGAAATACTTCATCACACATGCCTGTATTACTGCAATTCCTTCTCTCTGAGTCACCAGGGTGGGATTCATCAGACTGAGCTTTGAGAGTGGATTCACCCCACTTGAACTGGGCATCTTTTGTGCCAGAGGCCACTCCTGAGCTGGGGACTGAGGCTCCACAGAGAGCCAGGACTGGTAGGAATGTGATTCACCTCACCCACTACAGAGCTTTCTGTTAGCAGAGGTTGTGTAACACCTCACTGCCTGTATTGTCCTGCTCCCTGTACACAAAACCATGGAATCAGAGGACGATTGGCTTCGGAAGGGAGCTTAAAGATCATCCAGTGCCACCCCTGCCATGGGCAGGGACACCTTCCACAACCCCAGGGTGCTCCAAGCCTCATCCAACCTGGCCTTGGACACTTCCAGGGATCCAGAGGCAGCCACAGCTTCTCTGGGCACCCTGTGCCAGGGTCTCAGCACCTCACAGCCAGGAATTTCTTCCTTTTATTCAATCCAAATCTACCCTATTTAATTTAAAACTCTTGTCTCTTGTCTTGCCACTGCATGTCCTTGTAAAAAGTCTTATTCCATCTCTTAACCCCCTTCATGTACTGAAAGGCCGCACTAAAGTCTCCCCAAAGCCTTCTCTTCTCCAGACTTCTTCACAGCAGAGGTGCTGCAGTCCTCTCTGCATCTTTGTGGCCTCCTCTGGGCTTGCTCTGAGCAAAAGGAGCTCAAACACCCGGGATTAAGAGCTCCAGGAGGAACACAAGAAGCAGGCACAGCTCCCAATTCCCAGGGACTGCCATGATGACAGGCACGTCCAACACACCCGCGCTGCTAGGAAAAAAAAAAAAGCTCAAAAATGCTACTTCTTCTCCCTTTTTTTTTTTTTTTCTTTCTGCTTTTTCAACAGGTTGACCTTAAAGGGCAACATGCTCCACTCTGTCTGGTTTACAGGCAGATAAGAGCCACATCCTGGCTCTGGGTGGATGAAGGGGAAGATAAGTCGCTTTCATGGATGTGTCTGGGAAAGGGATAAATTATCTCCTTTATGGGCTCTTTGTTGCTCCTTGCCCGATTCAGGGCTGTCTCTCTGGCCGAGCAAACACCACACAGAAGGAGATGCAGTTCATCACAGAGAGCCATTGCTCTGTGACTGGGCTGCACACTCTGTGCCCACAGCAAACGTCAGGGGAAAATGGATGGAGGTGGGAAGCACAGAAAAAGAGGATCAGTGGCTCTCTGCTGCTTTTGATATTGGTGGGAGAAGGGGGACAGCGAATAATTATGCTCAGAGGACAGAAGCATCAATGAGATAAGGAAATGTGCTGCCCCTGCAAACAGGTGTCATTCCTAAAAATCACATCTGCCTGGTTTTGTCTTTTTTTGCCTGTTTTTGCCTTTTTTTGCCTGTTTTTGCCATATGCCAGTCCTTCCCTTCCTCCAGCTTTGCATTCTGTCAGTCAGAGAGGGCGAGAGGACAAAGCAGCAGGCTGCCAGGATACCTGGCTTCATCTCCTACCTACTTCTACCTTCTGTTTACTCCTGGGTGTGTCGTTGTTTTCTTTTTCATCCTTCTTCTGTCCTCTCAAATATGAACAGCATTTTTTTCTAAGTCTCCAAAGCTCTCTGGGAGCAAGCTTTGCTTTTATTATGCTTTCATATACAATGAAAACAGGCTCTCTCTAGGGCTACTACACATTCCAGCCTTATGAGTTGTGTTAGCTGGACAAGAAATGCACAGTAAATAGCAAAGCCCAGGTCAGATGGCTCCCAGAGGTTTTTTTCCTCCGACTTGCTCAGTCTGAAACCTAAATCTCCTTTTCCCAGAGCCTCCCTTTCACCTCCTGTATTCCTGGATGATGCAGAGGATCACTGGTTTCTGTAAGTCAGAGCTCAGCAGCCTTTTCTCAACTCAGCAGTGACAGAAAAATTGCTACCCTTGGACTCCTCAGTGTCTCTTCTAAGCCCACAAACCCATGGTGCTGAAGGATTATTAATCAGCATCAGCACATGGGGCTTTCCCACCTGGAGAAATGTAGGAGGGGCCTGAACCAGCTCTTCACTTTGGCAATTCCTACGTTTTAAGATCACAAATATGGGTATTTAGTTACAGCAGATCAGATGATGAGTTAATGAAAAAGTTTTTACTCACTTATAACATCAGAGATTGTGATCCCACCCTTCCTCATTTTTTTTTTTATGGCTTCCTCCAAGAATAAAGCATTCATGAACAGAGGTCCTCCCAGTAGCCCTGGAAGGATGTGTCCCTATTAGAGGAGATGATGATTCACCCCAGTGAAGGCTTTTTGTCCTCTGCAGGATTCTTTCTGAGCCTTAAAAGTGCTTTTAACCAGCTCCTGACAAGATGCCAGCTGAGAGTGAGAGCAATTTATACCAATGGACTTGTGCCTTGACCCCCCCAAACTGCTGAAAAAAGCACATTTGTAACAGCAATTGGCAGAAAGTTGCTTGTTCTTTAAAAAAAACAAACCTGAAAAAGTATTCTGACAGGTATCTCCAGGGGCTGCACCACAAGACACTTGCATGTTCTGGGGAGGCAAAAGAGCTTTTAGTTTTGGCAGGACAAAGGTAAAGGGTTTACTTTCCCTAAACTCAGATTCCTTCACCTGACCTGCTCACCTTTTCTGCCTGGATATTTAAAGGCGAGGAACAGACACCTGTAGGGATTTGCTCACCCACACAAGCTTGGCTGTATCATGTAGGAGATGAATTGCATCCTGGAGTTTCCTGTTTTGCTCTGTGCTGGCAGCTTAGAGAATTGCCTCGTTGTCCAGGTAAAATCCCTAAAATCTGTTTTAGGGCAATATTAGGAGAAGCAGATCAGTCAGGTGCAAGACAGTTTTGCTCCTGGCTCGAGTTTTGGTAGGAACCAGCTCCCAGGGTCACACTCCAAGGGTTGAAGGGGACCTCAGGGAGTCTTGTCTGATCCTTGTGCCATTGTCAGCTTTAGATGTTCCTTATAAAAGAGGAGCACTGCAGATGGGCTGAACTTCCTGGAAAAGGAACACCTGGAATTAGTGTGTGAAGTACAAAGACAGCAAAGGCTGGCAGGCAAGGCCACCACTTTGTTTGAAGGTGATCTTGATGTTTATCAATGACCAGCAAGAGAAACACTCCCACCACCAGGAGCGTCTGACTCAAGTAGAATTACAGAATTAATAAGATTTAATAAACCTCTAAGATCATCAAGTCCAAGGGTTAACCCAGCACCACCAACAAAGGACAACACATCACCTACTCAAAAGATAAAAAGGAGGTCCACTGGTGTGTTTTATCCAACATTCTCTGAGGAATATTCTTACTGGAGCCAATGGGAATGAAGAGCGGATGGCCCTGGGAAGAGTTTGGAAAATTTCTATGAGCTCTCTCTCTGGATTTCCCCAGGAACTCCTGGTTGGTTGGCCAAGCACGGATGTTCTTCAAGAGGAGGTGCTGACAGCTTTGCCTACACTTGGAGAAACAGATTTTGTCTATGCAGCCATGGAAAAAGGTTTGAACATGTGAAATTCCCCGGGTCAGAGTGGAGATCACTCAGCTCAGTCCAGGCAGGAGAACAAACACCCTGAGGAGAGCAATGTTACAGAGAGTGTGAATATCTGTGCTGAGCCTTCTTGAGCCACAGAGAGGGGTTTAGGAGGGTTTCTATCCAAGACACAAGTAATTTTATCTGCCAGCTAAAGCGGTTTTCAGGGACAACAACCTTCAGGAGGAGGAAGATGTGGCATGCTGGCAATGACACCTGAGTCAGCACCGCGTTGTGAGCAGGGGTAGAAGGAGCTGAGATATTCCAGCTGAGTCTGCTGCCCAGACAGCTGCCCCAGGAAAAGTTGCCAAGGCAGGTTTAAAAATCTGCCCGTTTGCACACATGAGTTAATCTCGTGTTCTCTGTGTGTGTTTGTGTGTGTGCAGACCACTCTGAATGACCTTAAGGTCTTCTACGACTTGGGAACTGCTGAGCTAAGCCCTTCCAGTGGCCCCAGTCCTTGGAATATCCATGCAGCTGCCAAGGAAAATCAAATGGAAAGAGCTGAGTGGTAGAGCCAGACTTCTGACTGAAAATGGTGCTTTGCCGCCAGGACCTGAGGCTGAAAACAAAGGCTTTAAGTATTTAATGTGTCGTGACAAAAATTCTCTCTTCAGAAGGGGCCGCTTTCGCAGAGCCTGAGTCCATTTCCTCTAGGTTTTTGTCCTTTAATGAGTCCCCCTGATCAGAAAGGCTCTGTCTGGGAGCTCTCAGGCACCTTCTGATCTGCTTTATCCCACTGGAGGAGGAGCTGTGATCCATAGGATGGAGTTTGGCCTTTATGCAGCAGGGATGGAATCCATAATTTCCTTTGAAAGTGATGACTCTGCCTTTCGGTTGGCATTGGAACTGGACTGTCCCTGACTTCAAAAGACTGAGAGGATCTCTTATCAAACATCTTCAAAAACTGTGAAAGGAAGACTGGGAAATGCCAGCCAATTTCCTCTGTTTTTGTAGTAACTTGTTTATGTTTTCCAAGTTCTACTCTGAAAAATAAGTTGGCTTGAATTAATATGCAGCATGTTTGGTTTCTGCTGTTCGTGTGTATGTGTAATTTATTTGATTCCCAGAGGTAGCCTCAGACTTGTTTTCTCAGAAAGAATTGAGATATTTCTTTTGCTATTTTTCAGCATTACTCCGCTTGTCTGGTGCAAATTCTCATTTCTTTCTTTGCCGCAAATGAGTGCTTAATAATAAATAATTTTTAAAAAAAGCAAACCCACCCCTTCTACTTCCTATTTTGAAGAAAAGCAACAGAAATGACTCAGAATTGAGGGGAAAGCTGAGAATGGCTGTGATACCACAGGGTAGAGGATGGAGGAGGGGAGCTCTGTAGACTCAATGTCTCTGTTGTGTTGCAAGGGAGGAGTTGCAGGAATATTGTCACCCCACAACCCTTTAGATCATGTCAGCCTTCAACCCTACATTTCTGGGATTAAAGAGAGGGCCCAGCCACAGAACTGAGTCCCAGAACTCCCCCATGGAAGACCTAAATCCAATTTCTTCCAATTTCAAACAGGCCCAGGGGATAGAGAAGGGAATCCTCCAAGTACATCCTTTGAGTTTCATTCACAGAATCATGGAATCCAGTTTGGGTTGGAAGGGAACTTGAAAGTTCATCTCATTCCACCTCCTGCCATGGGCAGGGACACCTTTCACTGGACCAGGTTGCTCCAAGCCCCGTCCAACCTGGCCTTGGACACTTCCAGAGATGGGACATCTACCACCCTTCTAGACAACCTGTGCCAGTGTTTCAGCATTCTTATGAAAAAAAATTTCTTCTTTATGTGTAGTTTGAATCTACACTCATTTAGTTTGAAACCATTTCTCTTTGTCCTATCACTAGAAGTCCTTGGAAAAAGTCTGTCCCCATCTTCGCAGGCAAACACTTCACCACAGCTTTCTGATTTTTTAACTTCTAATTTTTCAAATGTGCCACCTTCCTCCCTCAAAAGAAAAAGTTCTCTAAATCTTTCAAATAGAGAATTCTGCCTTTTTGATGATAAACATGTTTTGTTGGTTTGATTTTGCCACTTCTGGGGCTTTCACAAGACAAACAAACAAGCAAACAAACACACAGGGAAAAGCCACTATAAGAAAACTCTTCCACCCACAAAACAAACAAAAATTTGGTCACCTGAAAAAGCATCCACTCAAAACGCTTGGTTTGTTTTCCACAAAATTTTAGAAGGAATTAAAATCCACTCCCTGACTTTGTCCAAAGCCCAAAGTACAAGAGGTTGGATGCCAACAGGAAAACTTCAGAGGTAAAGGTCACCCAGACCCCCCATGCAGGGAATCACATTTCAGGTAGGGGTAAGATTTATGTTGCTCTGCAATCTTCCAAGGATTTAGTTAATGTCCTTCTCTGTTTGCTCTGCAGCTTTCACCCTTCTCCTCGGACTATCTGTGTTTTTATATCCTACATTCCCATCCCATTTTCAAACCCTAAACTTAAATTGTGCTTCTTGGGATTGGTAGTGAAGGAATAATTTAATTTTCCTGGTAAAAAACACTTCTGCAGGGGATGAGAATGGGATTTACTTACGGACACCCCAGCACCAAGTCACATGAGTTAAACTCATGGAAACACAAGTTTAAGGGCTGCTTAATTTGTTTTCCTTCCAGTCATTTCAAGGACAGCTTTCTGATTTCCAAGAGAGCAGCAGAGACTTTCTGATACCTGGGAATGAGCGATGCTGCTTCAACACATCACTTTTTTAATGCACCAGCCTTCTGGCCTGCTGAGGTGTGGCAGAAGGGCAAGTCCAGTAAGGGTTGCATGGAGAAAAACATGGGTGAGGGTAGATCCTGGTGGATCCTGGGGTTCTGCTGAGGCACAAGGCTTTTGAGGAGCAAATATGAGGACAGGGGCTGAGAGAAGGAATTGCTGCCAAAATAGGGGAGAGGGATGCATCTTTCCAAAATGGTTTTGAGGGTACCCTCACAGCCAGGGAGTAAAACCATTCCAGCCTTCCAGGCTTCCAGTGCTTAATGAGGGTTGTAAAAAAGAGGGAGGGTGGGTTTTTACAGGGACAGATAGTGAAAGGAAGAGAGGGAACATTTTTAACATTTTTAAAGAGGAGAGATTTGGATGAGATATTAGGAAGGAATTCTTCCCTGTGAGGGTGAGGAGGCCCTGGCACAGGTTGCCCAGACAAGCTTTGGCTGCCCCTGGATCCCTGGAAGTGTCCAAGGCCAGGTTGGACAGGGCTTGGAGCAACCTGGGAGAGTGGAAGGTGTCCCTGCCCATGGCAGGGGTTGGAACTGGGTGATCTTTAGGTCCCTCCCAACCCAAACCACCCCACAATTCCATGGCTGCCTGTATTAGTTACCCCTGAGCTGTGTAAGTGAAGTCCCAGCTATATTCCATCACCTATCTGCATTAACCACAGCCAGGCAGAGAATAATCCAGAGGATGCTTGTCTTGGCAAAAACGTTCCTGCAGGGCATGGCAGTGTTGTCACAAGACGGTTTGCAGCATCCTCTGGCCCACGTCCTTCCTGCAGTGCAGAAATCAGCAGCAGCCCTTCCACAGTTCCTTGCTGAAGCCCTGGTTGCTCTTTTCCTTCATCTTTGTATTTATACCTTCCTCCTCCAAGGCTTCAGCAAACCTCAGGATCTCCTTGTGAGCAACCTTGGCAAGGGAGCAAACCAGGGCAGGAGAGAGGCAGCAGGGACAGTTTCTGTTCCCTTGTCCAGCCAGGACTCCCCCCAGAGCACCATTTGGCAGCCTACCAGCTCATGGGCTTTAAACTTGTTGTTTGTTTGTTTTTTTTTTTTTCAGATTTTCTCCATCTCCCTTTAGTTTTTTCCCTTCTTAGAGAGGTGTGTTTGGCTTTGGTAGGACTGGCTAACCCTTGTAACAGGAAAGGCAACAGGAGTGTGGCTGCAAGCAGACCCCAGGGGAGAGGTCCAAGCACATGTAATATCCCCCTTCAGATATTTTCCAGCTTCCAGTTATTTTCAGAAGTTTGTCTCGCTGGGAGCCCCCGAGGGATCTCTCTTTTCAATACTTGTCTTCTACAGCCTGAGACCAGACGTCTCAATTGGAGACACAGCCTCTTAAGCATTCATATTTAATAACACTTATTTTTTAACTCCATTAAAACGTGCTGGGAGGTGGATTCTCTTCACCAAACAGGAGGGAAGTGGTTTTTTTCAGGGCAGACTCTGGGAGGGTGACTGCTAGGCAGAGATCTGAGCTGTGTTGACATGTGTACATTACAGCTTCATCTTTAACCTCTGTCCTCATGGAGCCAGCTGGGAGATGAGGCTGGAATTAACCTTTCCCCACTGCAGGACGCCCACAGCTCTCTGCTTACTGGATAGTTTTCTTTTTGCCCTTTTTTAATTATAGTGATTCCGTGCAGCTGTCGGCATCTTCCTGTTCCTCCTGTTAACACCAGATTTGTAAGGAGGGTCTCTTTTCAGGAAGGCAGCTGTTTTTTCTCATTCCTTCACTTAATTAGGATGTAGATTCTTCTACAATCAGAAATCACGCTGGGCTCCATGTTGAGGACTCATCCGAGTTAGAGTTCCACAAGGGGAAGTGATGCTCAGGCCCTGCTCACAGTCAGGGTTTGCATGGTGCGGCCAGCTGATATTTGTTGGATCTGGTAGCAGTTTGTTACACACAGAGATGTGGTTTTGGCAGGTTTTCTGCATTCCCAGAGGTGGCAGCCACCTCATCTTTGGCGTTTACCAAATGTGGAGGGAGCACCCAAACCAAGATCTGGCCACCCTCACGGACGTGATCAACGGCTGAGCGTGAACCAGGAGAAATGGGCAGGAAGAACAGACAAATAAAGCCATGAGATGAAATTCTTTCTCCATTTCAATTTTATGTAAACCCTTCTTATTCTCTTCTGCCTTAGTGGTGCTGCAGCTCTCCAGAGCTTAGGGCCCTGTTTGTATGAGAGCAGCAACAAGAAAAGTCATCCCTTCAAGCCTGTGTCCACCTTCGTAGCTAATTGGAAAATACCAGCACAGGGCTGCTGTAGAGGCAGTGTCTGGACCATATTTTAAATTCAAAATTTACCCTGAGCTCATGAAAAATTCACCTGGTGTTGCTTATTGGGGAAAAATTCACCTGGTGTTGCTTATTGGGGCAAACAGAGGCAGAACCTGCTTCACACCACCGGATAGTTACAGGTCAGGAACTTCAGATCATGCATCCTGAGAGCTGGGAAAGGGAAAAATGAGGCAGCAGTCCCATGTTTTCAGCAAATTTTATTGTGTTCTGTTTGTGTTTGTTGTTCATCCTCAGCCACTGGGACTGCTGTATGAGATTCTCGGGTTTTGTCTGTAAAGAACTGAGAATTTCTAGGCAAAAAAATATTGAAGCAAATGTAACATTAGATTCTAAATCCCACTGAAGTCAAAGTTTTCCTTATTTTATATGCTGACTATTCTGGGCATGCAACACTGGTGAATTTTCAACATTCAATTGTTTCAGAAATACCTGGACTTTTCCCTGCTGTAAGAGTGACTGTGGAAAAGGAGCTGCACTGAGCAGCTTTTCACCATGGAGACCCAGGAAGGAAGGTGAGAGGTGTCTGTGGCCACCCCTACACCTCTCAGCTCACCAGTGCTCCACCTCTGTCAGTGGAAAAGGCTTTGCTGGGGAGGGAAGCACATTTCCCTAGGGAGCAATCTCAAAGGATGCTTAGAGAATGCCTAATGATGGGCAGGCAAGCTCAAGGGTCATGGTTTGTGGAGGTCCTCAGTGTGGGCCTGTGGGAATAGGAGACAGGAAAGAATTGCACCCACACGCTGAGTTGTGCCGGAAAAGAAGGAAGTTTTATTTACATCTTTGACATTTTATAGAATTCCAGAGGTGACAGTGGATCGGAGGGTGAAGCTGCCACCCCTCTAACACACTGGTCAGACCAACAGTCTGTCAACTCTCTCCTCCTCCATGAAAATATGAAAACAAACCATTTGTTGATACTTGAAAGTGTGAGAACGCTGTTACAGAAACTAAAACACATCAGAAGGCTGAAATCAGGGCGACATGGACCCAGACTGCAAATACCCTGAAGGCAGAGAGTCACTCCAGTGACAGCATTCCCTGGGGAGCAATGTGGAATGTCAAGCTCAGGACCTCTCTCTAGTAGATGCAAAGGCTTGGATCTGTGAGGCTTGAAGACTGTCCGTGCAAATTGATGTGGATTTTTCCTTTCAGGTTATTTTGCTGAAATGTGCTCTGATTAATATGGATTTTTCCTTTGCTGAAATGTGCTTTCACACCATGCAGAGCCCTCTGGGTCATGGAATTGCAGAGTCATGGAATGGTTTGGGTTACAAGGCACCCTTAAAGGTCACTTAGCCCAACCTCCTGCAATGAGAAGGGACACCTTCCACAGCATCAGGTTGTTCAGAGCCCTGTTTGACCTGTCAGGGGTGCAGAAGGACAGGAGCTGGATAATCAGGGACTTCTTGGATGGCTGTCAGAGGCCACCTCTGGGACAGCTTCTGCCTCTGCTTTGCTCACCAGAAGTTCAAGGCCTCCTTCCTCTCCAGGTCCCCAGACAAGCTTCCCAAACTGCCAAAATCAAGGACCAAATGTCTTGTCTTCTAGAGGAGAACCGTGGAAATGATTCACACCACTTAATAGGTGACAGGAAGGTCTCTGCCACTGTGCAATGGCGATAAAGTGCTACAGAGCCAGGACAGGACAGATCCAGAGGTTTCCTTCTGTGCATGGCTTCTGGCACCTTTATCAGGGCTGATGCAAGCATGAACATCCCCAGAGGATGGTTTGGAAGGTGGCACCATCCCTTCAGCACTTGCTCAAGAGGATATAACCACAAACTCCTCCAGATGTCCCTTTTTAATGCAATCAGTTTTCAAAAGCTCTCCTCCTCATCGCCCAGCCTGACGGGGTTAAACACCTAGGAGGAGGCTGGAATGTTTTTAATCCCACTGATTTATTAAAATGGCCTAAAGATAGCCAGCTGCAACAGATAAAACTGCTGCCCTCTGCACTTCAGAAAGGTGCACCCTGAGCCAGCTCTGCACGGAAAACATTGGCAGTGGCTGAGTGACCTCTGGAACCTGTGCCGGCCAAATCCAAGCCTGGCCAGATTTCCAGCTGTGCTGCCTTCTGCCAGCTCTGGCATCTTCCCTGGTCAGAGGATTCATGGACAGAGCTGCTGTGGTGGCATCAAGCTGCTCCCAACAGGATTTCAAGTTATAGGAGCAAGAGTAGAAACAAACAAAAAAAAAAAGTTCCTGGCGAAGTGAGACAGAGGGATTTTTATTTATCCCTGAAGGGAAAATTTGGGGAATTTGTGCATCTGTGTGTGGTGTACGTGCACACACTCCTTTGGGGTCCCTACCTGATGATCTGGAAGACAAAAAGGGTGCTCACAAATGTTTTACTGCCTTTCAAATCCCTGCTATGATAAGATCTTAGTGGTGCTTTGCTCTTCCCCTCCCAGCTGCACTCCCTGGACCACCAAAAGAGCCCTGGTCGATGCAGTGCTGCAAAACCTCACCCTTCAAAATCAGTGTTTGAGGCTGGGGAAAGAGGCAAAAAAAGGCATCCAAATTTCCACCCTGCACATTTTCTGCCTGTAATAAATGGTTGCACAAGGCAGAGTTCAGAGATCTCTGCACTCCAGGCCAAACCAGGGCTCTGCAGGACGTGACAGCTTTGATTTGTGCCTGTCCAGAGCCCACCAGAGACAAAAGACAGTGTCAGGAGTAATGGAATGAGCGTGGCAGGCAGACTCAGCAGTGCTCTTATCAGCTGGGGGAGGCAGAGCAGATCCCAGGAGCAGAGCAGAGCAGGTACCAGGAACCAGATCTTAAGGTTACATTCCTCACATACGTGGGATTGCCTGTGCCCCCCCCACCATCAGTTTTCTTTGCAAATTGAAAATCTAAAATCTGCAAGGGGAAAAAAAAAAGTCTGAGTGAATAAAAGGTAATTAATTTTCTGCACTGTATTAATCTATAAAGTAATACAGCACAAAGGAATCCTTAGCCCGACTTGGAGGGAGTGTATTGTTTAAACCCCAGGAGAAGAAATGTTTAATTTAATTTCACAGGTAGCTATTTTGCAAAGTCTCTGAGGGAGGAAACTGCCAATACCACCACTCCAAGAACTTGACACGATATAATTTATGTTGCCTTTGTACCGGGAGACCTCAGAGTGTTGCACACACATGTGGGCACCCACACACGCCCACAGAGAAACTCTCCCGTGAATTTCCGATGCAACAACACAAAAGGAAGAAGGAGGAAAATGAAAAAGAGCAGTGGAGTTGGCCAAAGTCTCAACACAAGCCTGTGGTGAGCCAAGAGAGGGATTTCTGGCATCCCACGACCCTGTGCTGGCTCTTCCCTTGGGGTCACATTGCTCTCCTGCCTGCCTTTATTTCTGCAAGGATTAGGACACAAATAATATCTACAGGAATGATGTTTTATAGAATCACAGAATATCCTGAGCTGGAAAGGACCCCCAAGCATCATCAGCCCAGCTCCTGGCCCTGCACAGACACCCCAACAATCCCACCCTGTGCATCCCTGGGAGCAGTGTCCAAATGCTCCTGGAGATTTGGCAGCCTTGGGGCCTGGAGAGCCATCACCCCCTGGGAGAAGAATCTTTCAGATATCCAGCCTAACCCTCCCCCAGCCCAGCTCTGCGCTATTTTTGCCGCTCTTGGTGGCCTGTCAGAATGGCACAACCACCCCAAGGCTGCACAGGCTGTGCCTGGTGCTGATGCCACCAGAAGTCCCTGCTCTGCAGGGTAAGAGGGGGCACCTCCACACACCATTCACTCTCATCTCACTTTCTCACCCATTCCAAACCCGAGGGAGCTTGCTGCGGACGGTGAGAAGTTTCAGTTTGCATGGACAGAAAGCACTAATAATGTCACAGGCAGCCTAAAACTTTAATCCAAGCCCCGAGGGCTGCGATGGTTCAGTGCTTTCTGGCAGAAGTTTTATTTCATTAACTCCTCTGGGGTTTGATTCACCCTTATCTTAAAATGGGAAGAGCCTTTTTCCCATGTTATTCCCGTCAGTCAATGGTCAGACCTGCCAAAAATGGGACATGTGGCGCTTAGGGACATGGTTGAGTGGTGGCTGGGGAGTGTTGTGTTAATGGTTGGACTCAGGGATCTTGGGGGTCTTTTCCAAACAAAATGATTCTACAATTCCATGATCTCTCACACATGGAGTGGTGGCCTTGCAGAATTGATTCCCTCCTTCTCTCCTGCTGTAACTGCTCATCTTTTCCTTCAAAATCCCCTCCAGCCAAACCCAGCTGGGGTGAGCTGTGACTTCCAGCCTGTTTGCACGTTGGCACCATGGAATCATGGAACTGTTTGGGTTGGAAGGAGCGTAAAGATGATCCAGCTCCAACCTGCCCTGCCATGGGCAGGGACACCTCCAACTAGACCAGGCTGCTCCAAACCCTGTCCAACCTGGCCTTGGACACTTCCAGGGATGGGACAGCCACAGCTTCTCTGGGCAACTTGTGCC